>OY294044.1:12153155-12442434 GCA_958510825.1 Brachypterus glaber | reverse complement strand
GGGGGGCCCAGCGAAAACGCCAGGGGGACTCAAATCAAGGCCAGGGGGGCTTAGCCCCCCCTCCTAGTTACGGCCCTGCTATGATTTCTCAAAGACACAATTTTTTAAAATATTTAAATTAGGTCAAACAATTTGACTCAGAATTCCTGCAACTTCCTAAAACTCCCTTCCTAAGACTTTCTACGACTCCCTACGACTTTCAACCAATTCCAAATACTTTCAGAGAGCTCTAAAAAATTTCAAGACTCTCCAATTCCTTAAAAACTACCCTGCATAGCTACTTCTCCACTGAGAACGCCCTCGGGAAACATTACACAAATAATCATTAATTTATTATTAATAATTATAATTATAATAATATTTGCTATATGTGGATTTTTGTATAAATAATATTTATTATATATGTAAAATAGGTACTTATTTAACCCTTACCCTCCCGAGACTAAACTAATGATAATTTTTCGATTTAATTGTTTTTTTTTTTTATATTTGCTATGCCTAAAAAGAAGAGTTTCAGGAGAGCTATATTGTACTGAATTAAATTTGCATATTTGTTTGGATACATAGAAAGTCTATAAAAGTATTTTGGATTAATATTGCCTTAAAGAAATAATGAAGAAGTAAAGTCACAATTGTGACACCCTGGAGGGTAAGGGTTAACGAAAAATCTTGATAAATTTCATACACGAAATTAACAATTTTTTACCAAAACATGTTAAAACAAGACCAGTATTAATTTATCAACCAATTTTTTACGGTGAATAGAATACATTTTTTGCCCTTGCTTATAGAATGTCACAGATTCCGTAGGCAGGTCCTAAAACGAATTTATCTAGAATCGAAAAGATTAAAATTTAATTAATGACAACTCAAAATATAAATGACGGGATTTCAAAAGGAATTAATGTATCCAATCTGTCCTTATTGCTTCGTTAAAAGATTTAATTCATGTTTTGTAAAAAGCTTTATTATTAATTATACCCGTTCTCCCCTCTTTTATCTGGGGTTAGTAATATAGCCATTAGTTTTATAAAGAGTATACCAAAAAAACAAGCCGTGAAGATATTTAATGCTACGCATTCCATCATATATTATTCACAGCAAATGGTATAGTGAATTTTCCCAAATACTCAAAAAAACATTTAAAAAAAATTAAAAAAATTAAATTTTTTTAAAAAGGTCTTTTTTTGAAAAACGAAAAATATAAAAAATATTTATCAAAAAAAATATTAAAAATAAAAAAAAATCTTTTTGCGAAAAACAAAAATAGAATTTTTTTTTTGAAAATGAAGAGTTTTTTTTTTAAGTTTAACCCCCTATAACTTTTTTGTTTTTGGGGGATTGCTTTCAAAAACACTAGGGATCTTCCCCTCGTAGAACTTGATTTTTCCTGAAGAATTCAAGTTGATCGGATTATTCGTTCTTGAGTTATAGGGATAACAAAAATGGTGACATCAGACGGACGGACGGACAGACGGACATCTAAAAAAGAAGTTTCTTATTTTTTCATGAAACGAATCCAAGAATTTTTTTTCTAGGACGATTTTTGAATTTTTTTGAAACTTCGAAACTACCGTATTATATTTATTAAAATACAGAAAATAAGATATAAAAAGAGCCAGCGTTTATTCAAATCTAGGTACGAAAAAGAAAAAAATCAGTATACATTAATTTAATTCATTAAAATATTAATTGATTATAATGTAAGACTACTTGCAAAAAATTATTTCTGAACGTTATATAGCCCAGTCGAACGGTAGTTTGACCTTGCGGTGATATGCACACTCTGTTTTTTTTTTTTTGAAAATGAGGAGTTCGTTAAAAAGCTTAAGTCCTAATTTGCACTCCTGTGCGATTTTTTTTTGCACAATTATGTGTAAAAACTGTCGCCAGCTGGGTAGCAACGATTATTGTAGGGCTAGAACGTAATAAGTTAACCACAAACATGCATTTTCTTGATGCTGTGTTGCCAATATTGCCATGCGAAGTAGTAGACAAACAAAATGACAAAAACAACAAGAAAATAAAGTCCCCAAGAAAACAGACAGCTAAATCTTGGTTTCTTCTTTTTACGCGCCAGGCCGATATGAGATTGTGCTTTGTTTGTAATTATTACGTATATGCAGTGCATAGGGCTTACTAAAAACGAAAAATTGTTATTTAAGTGCCCAAATCGTACCTAAAACAGTTGAAATTGTTATTATGCCACAACATTTTTATATTAGTCTTTATTTTTTTTAGTGCTCTTACCCATTGGAATAAAGACATGTTTATTGTTAATGCAGTAAAATTACCTACATGGGATTATAAATAAATTTAAATGTAGTAAAAAAAAAGAAGAAGAAGAAGAAAAATAAAATGTCTTAACGTGGCAGTATTTTGCTCACTCGCCTTAATTATATTTACCTGCCATAAGAATTTAAGACCGGCAAAAAAATTTAAATTAAATCTTGAAATAAACTCGTATATAAAGAAAAGTAATTAATTCTTTAAATAAAAAACTTATTAATATTAATAAATATTTACTAAAAACGAAAGAATAAGTACTTCATTAAAATTATTGTATTTTTGTTCGGCGAAAAACATTAATTATTTTCAACATCAAAGTAACGACAAAATTGTCACAATCATGCAATTATGATTTCGAAAAAAAGATAAAACATAATTTTTCGCAAAAACTAGGAAATTCACACAGAGAAAACATGTAATGTAACATATAAGTACTAAAAAGTATTTGTGATATTTGTGTTGGATATTGATAAACGTATTTATCTAATTTAAAAACATCAATTACACAACCCCACAAAAAAAAAGGTCAAGACCCTTGAGACAGACCATGTTATTCCTATGTATTTTTCGACGCTGAATCTGAATCCGGGGTCAGAAAAGACCCTAGACGTCTAGAATTCACCCCCTGACCCAAAAACTACCCTTAAAAGGGGTGAAAAATTGAGTTCGAATTGAAGCCGAATTGGAGGTCAAAAAAATTTCGACACCCCTAGAGTTCACCCCCGGGCCCAAAAACTACCCCTGAGAAGGGTTGGAAAATTGAGTTTCAGATGCCAGATACTCGACCATGGTATACCCCTGGAATCCACCTCTGTGCTGGCAAAAAATATTAAAAATACAAGATCTCTAAATAAGGATTTTTTCAACTATTTTGATTTGAAAATTGTAAAAAAAAGGAAAAACTAAACCTCTTTTGCTCTTCTGAAGAAACGGGACTTAACTTACCCACCTGAAAAATTTTTATGACTAAAAAAAAAAAACTAAAAGGTCCTCGACCCTCTAAATTTCCCAACTTTACCACTCAGTTTTCCCAACTGCTTCACCAATTTTTCCAACTCTACAAATTTCTCAACTTTATCAGCAGTTTTCACATATCGCAATATGTATCATCACACAATGTAAGTTCAGCGAAACTGGAATTTCTTAGGAAGGTTTTCCTTCCATTGGAAGTTACAGAAAAAAACTTCCCTTCCCAAATTATTCCAATTTAAATGAGATATTTAACCTAAATTTAGGTCTTTAACGAGGTCTTTAATGATTTTTAAATCTTACCGTGTTCTACCAGGGGTTATAAAATTGAATGTTTTTTAAGTTATTAGTAGTAGGTATATGGATTTGTCCAACAACCTCGCATCATGGAAGTCCATAGGGCTCGCTCGCTTACTGGGATACCAATACTGCCCTCCTTAGTTAAAATGTCCTAACTAACATTGCTATTTTCCCTAAATTTTTCGATTAAATTCCCTGACTTCAAGCTTTTAATTTCAATTTCCCTGACATTTCCCTGATTTTCCTGGTGGTAACCCTGGAGAATAGATAAATATGGCCGGTATATTCAGATAAGCAGAAAATGACAAAATGTTAGTTAGGACGTTTTAAAGGGCAGAATATATTGGTCTAAGTAAGATACGTCACATATCATACGTGTCTTACTTCAAAAGCAAAACTTACTTAACATACTTGCAGATTTAAAAACTTTTGAACCACTTGAACTGAATAGCATTTTTTTTAGTAGTAGTAGTACCTACCTAATCATTTTTCTGCGTGTAGTCTTTATGAATATTTCGTGGGCATTTGAGTGTATTTAACTGCTAAATTTAATTCCCTAATTACTTTTTAACGATGTTTTACTTGTCAAACGACGGAAAAATGTATTTTCATTTTCAATTTTCACTTAATTACAATGCACGATGATAAATACAGTCGTTAAGAAACCAATTAAAATTTTTAAGCATGTGCAGAATACTATTTAGAATGGATAATTATGATTATCCAATCTAATAATTGATAATAATAATTGATTATTAAATTATCCATTCTAATAATTATTAATATTTACTATTTTAACAATGGTTCTAGGTTTTAGGATGTATTAAAGAAATAATTTAAAACATTTTATTAGTTCGCTGATATTATTATACTCTTGTTACCGCGCAGTGCTCTAATAGTTATTTATAATACAAGGGCGAAAAGTTAAGTTTTTCGATTGGGTAGGTTTTTAGAAGCCGAGGGCCGGCCGATAGGGCCATATTTTTAGAAAACATTACATCAATATCAATTATTTTTCTAATACATTCGTGAACAAAAAAATTATCATTTCGCTAGGTTTGGACTTTTTTGGTTAGTGTTACATTGGTTGAAGTAAGATACACCGTACGTCCATAGGAAATTGCGCTCACTCTAAAGGAATTCAACAAGAATATCAGCAAACGGCGCGTCGTAACTTAAAATGTGTACAGTCAACATCTCATAGGCGCCGTGTTTTGTCATTTCATTTATTTTTTCTGTGATTTACAAGTGATTTTATAAATATTAGTATGCCACTGGTCGAATCCACACTCGTCGGTATAGGGCACTACTTGATACGGACCGCATTAGCATTCTTAAAATGAGACGACTGTAGTTAATTAAAAGTCATGGTCATAGGTGGCATGGGGGGTCATGTGGCCTACCCCCTAGGTATCGAAATATCATTTTTTTAATTTTTTTATTTTCACAATTTGTAAACGTCAAAAAGTTTCTTTAATAAAAAATTTACATGGTATTTCACCTAGATATAGGTGAAGAGCAATAAAAAAAAATGTATTTGAAGGGGACCAACTTAAGAACGATAAGTGAAATCTTTCATGGAAAGTAGATTTTTTTTAATATAAAAAATTGATATGGGCCCATGCCACCAATGACATGACATTTATTAAGCAATTAACCTATTTTAAGCCTTTTATTCATATATAATAAAAAATCAATAATTTTAGAAAAAATATATGGATTTTACAAAAAAAATGCTTTTTTTGTTGGTTTTGGATCTTGGCAAAATTTGGCCTGAAGCATTTTTTTATAGAGAATAATAAAATGAGGGGGTAGCCAGTTAAAATTTCGAATTTTCGCATTTTAAGAAGCACCCCAATAAGGGGTTTTTGCTTAATAAGAAAAAGTGCTCGATTTTTTTTATGTTGGTCAAAATCACGTACTTAGATTATTCAAAATCATCCTTACGTCTCATAGAATGGACTTTTTTTGAAAAATATCCGGCAACAAAATAAGAGATAAATATCCCGGCCACATAATATTCCACACTAATATTACATACAGTACTGTCCAAAAGTGATCCCCCTCCTCTTAAATTTTGAACGAGTTCAGATATCAAAATGGAAAGGGAGGTCGTGTTTGCAAATATTTATTTATATGTATTAATTATATATATTTTTTAAGTATAATTAACCTTTTATTTTTTTGAAGAAATTTAGAAGAAAATGCCTATTTTCAACCCTAAAAAAATTAAAAAAATAGAGAATTTTATAACTTTAAAATAAGTTATAACACGGCCCCCCTTCCATTGAAAGGATATTCCCTCCATGGATCTATTCCCCTTCCCACATTTTAAAATCTGAAAATATCAAATATATTAAAAAATGTAGTTGAAGTTGTCTCATTTACCAATTAGGCGATGAATATTGTGAAAGTTTTTTACAGTGTATCTTCCTGTTAAAAGTTCAAATACCTCAAGAATAGACGTAATTATTATTAATTAAGATATATTAGGCTATCTAAAGTTTAAATTCTTGTTAACATCAATCGCCACTTATGTTTTTATTTATTTTATATTTCGCTATCATGTTCGTGACATATTTTTGTGACATATTTTTATTACTTAATTCCTCGAATTTTATGTATTCATGTTTTTCTAAGATTATTTTAGGGTCTACAAAAAAATACTGCTGCCAACAAAATAATACTTTCCCCTAATACAGGGCCTATAGGGCCAAGGTTTATTAAAAAAAAAAAACAAAAAAAAAATAAAAAACTTTTAGCAACCTTAAAAATATACCAATTTTCACGAAAACTACCCCCCGCCCCTTAGGTGGTGGATTTAGATTTTTTTTATTATCAGATTCACTTTCAGTAACGTCAAAAATCCTAATACACCAGGGCGTGGAGTTAGAATTTTTGTATTATCAGATTTTCTTTCAGCAACCTTAAAAACCAATATACCAATTTTCCAAAAAACTACCCCCCAGCCCTCAGGGGGTAATATTAGAAAAAAAAAATATTATAAGATTTAGAAAGAAAAGTCCAAAATGATCAAAATTTGGGTTACATAATACTTGAACTTTCCCATTGGGTGGAGTTTTTATAATCAGATTAACTTTCAGCAAGCTCAAAAACCCCAATTTACCAGTTTTTACCAAAATTACCCCCCGCTCCTCAGGGGGTGAAATTAGAAAAATTTTATTATCAGATTCATATTAGTCGACCCCAAAAACTCGTATATACCATATTTTGACGAAAATATTGAAAATATTTAAAAATATGTGCCCCTTCATCCCTGCTGGGGTGGAGTTAGAAAATTTTTATTATCAGATGGGGTGGAGTTAGAAAAATTTTATTATCAGATTCAGTTTCAGTAACCTTACAACCCCCCATATAGCAATTTTCAAATTTTTGTTAAAAAATGTATTTTTTCCTATTTGCCGTCACCAAAAACAATCCAGAGCGAGAACTTTTGGTAACATATCTGTATGCCAAATTTCAACTCTCTAGCTTAAAGCATTCTTAAGTTATCGTGCCCACAAGATTTCCCGATCGACCGACCGATAAACCGACTGATCGACCGACAATTTTTTTTTACAAGAACAGGCCAGAACTTTAGATAATCAACATATGGTCTAAATTTGAAGTGTTTAGCTCGAAGCGTTTTTGAAATATCGTGGTCAAAATTTTACCGGACAGACAGACCGGCAGACTGACAGACCGACAGACAGTTTTTTTATCATATTTTTAAAAGTACCTTCCTTAAAATTTGTTTAATATTTTTTTATGTTGAATCTGCCCTTAAAATGTTGCAACTATATCGGAATTATCCTGTATTAAACTTAAAATTACACAGGCCCAGAAAAAAAAATTCTGAGTCTTGGATTCCAATCTGATATTCCTATGTATTTTTTTCCGCTGAAACTGAATCCGCAGTCCGTTTAACCCCTACACGTCAGGATTTTGACATAACCTCAAAAAACACCCGAAAAACTACTGAAACCGCTAAAATCATCTATGCCATACCACTGTCACCCCGCTGTCCCCAAATTGCTAATTCTATGACCCCAGAACCCCATAATCTCCTAACCTCATAATACCATAGCCGCATAACCACAAAACCCCGTAACCTCATTGAGTAGAAAAATCTAGTTTGGGAAAACAGAACAAATTCTTCAGTTTTTTTGTGGAACATAGTCATAGGTAAGTAACTATAACCCCAAAATCCCCTAACACCATAACCTCAAAATCCCTTCATATCGTAACCCCATATGTTATATCCTATTCTGTGGAGAAGTCCGGTTAAAAAAATAGTGAAGTAGTAGTAAAAAAACTCTTATGATTTCGAGAACCGGACTTCTCCACAGAATAGGATGATGGGGTTAAGAGGTTATAATATATGGGGTTACGGAGTGAAGGGGTTAGGAGGTGTGGGGATTTTAGGGTTATACAGTTATTTATTCATAACTATGTTCTACAAGAAAATTTCACGTAATTGTTCTGTTTTCACGAACCAGATTTTTCTACTTAATGAGGTTACGGGGTTTTAAGGTTATGGAGTAATGGTATTCCTAGGTTAGGGGATTATGGGGTTTCGAAATTACGAATTTGGAGGAAGGGGGTGAAAGTGGTATGGAGTAGATGATCTTAGCGGTTTCAGTAGTTTTTCGAGTGTTTTTTGAGGTTATGTCAAAATCCTGATGTGTACGGGTTAAACGGATTGCGGATTCAGTTTCAGCTAGGGACACTAGATCTAGGTCTTAAGTTAGCAAGGCGACAGACAACGGGAAACGTCAGAAAACATCTGAACATCGGTTGCCATAGAGAGTTTCTTCACGGATTTTACTGCTCATCCTAAACTTAGAAATTAATCAAATCGAGCCGTTTTGAAGTTAATTTTTTGCTAAATTGCATCGTCGAAAATGTCAATAGATAACCTAATTTTTTGACGTAAACTTATCATTTGTGTTTTAAAATAGTGTTTAATCGCAGCAAAACAGTGTTAATCATTAATAAACTTACGTTTCTAAAGAGTGTTACGCATAATAACGTGTAACGAAGAAAATTCAATCGCTACAAAATATGTTTTTCATCTTATTTTAAACAGATGAGATAATGGACCATTTTTGCTTAATATGAGTTATTTCTGGACAGCCAGGCTGATTTTTCTTCTTTATTTTCACGAATTAACAAGGTAAATACAATTTTGCATGATTTTATCTATATTCTGAAAAAATTTTCAAAATTTTCTTCCTTACACGTTATTATGCGTAACACTCTTTAGAAACGTAAGTTTATTAATGATTAACACTATTTTGCTGCGATTAAACACTATTTTAAAACACAAATGATAAGTTTACGTCAAAAAATTAGGTTATCTATTGACATTTTCGACGATGTAATTTAGCAAAAAATTAACTTCAAAACGGCTCGATTTGATTAATTTCTAAGTTTAGGATGAACAGTAAAATCCGTGAAGAAACTCTCTATGGCAACCGATGTTCAGATGTTTTCTGACGTTTCCCGTTGTCTGTCGCCTTGCTAACTTAAGACCTAGATCTAGTGTCCCTAGTTTCAGCGGGAAAAAATACATAGGAATATCATATTGGAATCCAGGACTCACGATTTTTTTTTGTGGGCCGGTGTTATTATTTAAAAAAAACTATTTAGTTTAAAACTACAATATCATTGCATGATTTAAAAAATCATTATACAAATAGGCTGGACATTCTGTCGGTTTGAATACTTGAGTATTTCCTTCTTAGTTAAGCTTAATCTTAACTGACAAGGAAATAATAATAATTATTATAATTATTATAAATAATAATTATTATTCCTTGTGAGGATGAAGCGTAAAAAATTTTAATCATATTCCATAATATTATACCCCCAAGCGAGAGGGGTATAAAATTTTAGTAAGGGGTATTTCACCGAACAAGCGTAAAATTATGAAAATTACTTAAATTAACATTCGTATATTAACCTGAAAAGGACCTTGTTTGTCGATATGTACTACATACATATTATGTAGTTATAGGTAAATTTTTTAAATTATTATAACGTTTTGTGTGCTATTATTTAACTCACTTTCTCTGTTTGTATACAGAGCGATTATAAAGTTTGAAAGGAAAATACTCTTCGTTTGAAGCCACGCCTCTGTTAGAATTGTGCGCGACAAGCCCATGTGATTGCTAGGTACAACAGCTCGGTGGCCAGTAAAACGCATACAGCTTTCTTGTATTTTACTCATCGCTAATGCCAGTTTTGCATTAAAAAGTGTTCGGCACTTTATAATCACACGGTATATCTATTAGATTCTATTTATGGATCTAAAAAGTGATTTTTTACACATTTAGGATAAATCTAGGAAGCTAATTTTGGCACAATTGCCTATTTATGTTAACATTGCAGAAACATAAAAAATTAACCACGCAACTTCACCTTTATATTTTGTCTCATTATTTTCGTAAAAATTGGTATCCCTATATAAACTCATATAATAGGGTTTTTGGGGTCGCTAAAATTGAATATAATAATTCAAAATAATTCAATTTATTCATCTTATTATTTGTGACTCTCAAGGCACATCCAGAGGCTCGCATAAATAGCATAATACATAACATACAATGGCGCCATGTATCTTGTGCGCTAGCTTATAACGTTATGTTAGGCTCGCATGAGAGCTTGTGGATAGGCCTTGTCCTATATATCCTTTTAAAGTGTAACTTTCAACCAATAACCGACAGACAAAGAAGGCTATTTTCTGGCGTAAGTAGATGCTTATTACATCTTTCGGGCAACTGATGCTAACATCAAAAGGCAGATGTGAAGTGCTTCGAAAAAATTTGCATACTCATTTCAAAGTCGCCTTTGTTAATGTATTACTTAAATATAATGAACCTCAGCATATTAAGTTATCTACAAAAACATGCAGATTATGCATACTTAAGTTTGGTTTTACTTTTACATTTATGACACATATGTAAATGTATACGAATTATTATAATAAATTATTATGATAAATTGTAAAAAAAACAATTGAAACATTGTATAAAAATAATTTACTTCTTATCACTTTATTTTTTTGTATTCAACATATCTTTATAATGAGCTATTATATTATTGATTATATTATCGTCTTATTATATGAATCATATTATTTTTGGGTATCCACAAATAATGTGATTCAGTGACTATTATTAACAGTACCCGGCGTATTTCCAGTTATAGTCCAGTCTTCAGGTCAATAAAAGACGCTTTACCTGGAAATAATTTAGGGAGTTTTGATTTTGGGTTTATTGGGTAGGGTTTAAGGCCCCAAATAAAAAACAAATTTTGCGACGTTGAACTCGATTTGGTACTGTCATTTTTTAAACATATTTTTAACAGAAACGGATTTTTCAAAATATCTCAATATCGGTGCATCCAAGGACAAAAAACGTTTTATATGAGAATAAAGAAGTCCGAATTTACAGTATTTTTTTTTGTACGACTTATAGATAATTCATGACACCGCCTTAAATGTTTAGATTTTAAATTTAAATTAAAAAAAAAAAATTATTATGACTCGGAGGAAGTTTTTTTTATCCTTAACACAATGGTGTTTTTCAATCGAAAATCGCTTTACAGTGCCTCTTTTGTTGACCTGAAGACTGGACTATAACTGGAAATACGCCGGGTACTGATTAATAATAAGGCTTATAACCTCAAGCATTTTTTTAAGTATATTTAGCTGTTCTATTCTATAAAAAAGGCCAAAAAAATAAGGTTCTTCCTATCCAGGAATCCACCCCATTTTTTTAATTTATTTGCTCTTGCACACGGTATTCTACTAAAAACTGGGTCCTATCAGGAAACCCCAAATTTGTCCTTTGGACTGAATGTCGAGTTGCGCCCTCTGTAACCATACCAAAGTACCTATGAAAATTTATAATATATCACTTATAGAAAATTTCAAGAGCTACAAGTTTGCTCATAACCACTTTTATCGTCTGATGAATAACTTCGCTGAAAAATTGAAAAAGCAATTTCACCTCCAACATGGCTATTTTTAAATTACCTCGACTGTTATAAATATATTAAAAAAATGATCCAAACAAAAATTGATGGTAATTTCCTTCTTGACAAAATTGGTTATATGCATTTTTATCGTAAGATGCTTAGTATGCAACTCACCCCTAAAATTTCAGATAGCGGACATCCCTTAAGCAAATCACCCAGTGAAAACTACCCTTTAAAATATCAGCCCGTTTACATTTATTACAATTTACATTTATTATTTGACTGGACTAATATTGTTTTACATTTTCCAAAAACAAAATAGTTTTGTAATAATTTCACAAAGTTTTGCGAATATTTTCAACAATAAACATGGATAACCCAAAATCCCATATTTTTTGTTGTAAATTTTACAATAAATGTTCCTAGTGCATGCAATTTTTGACTTACAAAGCATATTTTTATCATTCTTTTGTACAGCTTGTATTTATATTTTTAAAATTTATTTCTATTGTTAGTAGATTTTATCTGTGTTACACAGACTGTGCTTGCTAAACTAGAAATTTCTACAAAAAAAGTAATCCCAAAAGCGGTTCAACTTTCTAAATCCAGGAATTGCATGCAATTCAATGCCCACGATTGTGCATAAAAGTGCAAGCTTTAGGATACAGACGACATTATGGTGTTTACCATTTATCGGCATTACACGGTTGTCTGAAAACAACATTTAGTGCAAGGGGAGATGAACTTGCAAGACTCGGATCAGGGATGGCCTGCACGGGGCCGGAACCTATATTGGGTGTTACAAGGAAGCAGGTAAAGACCGCTCTCGATGAGTGGGCTTATACCAAGCTAAAGGAGCAATGGAGGGAGGTCGACGGTTGCCGGCAAGGTAGGGACTTCCTGGCTGGCCCAAGCAAATTAAAGACCGACTGGTTGCTGGAAAAAGGAAGAACTGCACTCAGACAACTTGTAGGGGTCCTCACGGGCCACTGGAAGCTAAGGAAGCACCTGGGAACAATGCGGATTCTAGAGAGCCGCTATGCCCAGAGTGCGGAGAGGATGAAACATCCTCTTATTACTTAGCCGAGTGTGTCAGATACGACAGGATCAGTTTGCAAGTCTTTGATACTCAAAGACTCAACCAAGAAGAACATACACTACAAAAAAATAGGTATGTACCAGAGGTGGGATTATTGTTGTCCTTAAGCTACGAACTAATAACTCTTCTCTCTAGAATACGCATACCGTTAATATAAAGTATCGCCAACATCTCGGTTTGTTTGTAAACAAATAGTAGGTATATTCAGGCCTGAATAATAACAGTTACAAGTAACTGTTATTGTTGTCTTTGTTAGAACAAAGCTGTGCGAGTAAGACAGATAAATGTATATGTTGGCTACGTTTTTGTACGTTTTTACAAATGAAATGCCTATTCTAGAGAGAAGAGTTATTAGTTCGTTGTCCTTAAGGCAACAAACTCCAGCCGCGGGATTAAACGACCCACTAAGTACACAATGTACAATCATTCTCACTTTTTTTACCTAACTCAGCAGTCAAACATATTTTTTTAATACGTCGTAATTTTTCTTAAAACAATTGTTAACCATTTTTCTCCGAACTGAGGTCATGGATTTCTTTATTATATCTTAATATGACCTACACAAACGAATTCTTAAAGATTAATACTGGTATCAGAAAGTCGAAAAAAAACTTGTTTCCAGCGCACCGTGTATGGAGTTTACCATTTATCGGCATTATGCAGTACAGAGCCTGGGGAACATAAAGCCGGGACACCCACCGCTTTAGACAATGTACAGGAGAATAAATCACTCTTCACGCCCCAAGCGCCAAGCTGTGTGCACTACACTAATTAAGCGGGGACCATGGAAAAAAGTTCCTTGCTGTTTTCACAACGATACTTTTCCATTATTAGATATTTTAATTCAAAATTTGCACGTTTGTTCCATTTACTTTTGTCTATTTCTCAGAGACAGACTCTGCAGGAACCTCTTATTTCAAAAAGTCAGCAATTCTCTTGCGAGAAAAATACGAATTCTTAATACTTTGAACCCCAGAAAAGTGGCACACCTAGGAAGTTTACTTTAAGGGGTCTTTCTACCTTCAAATTTAAAAAATTATCTTTTTTTAATTTTTTTTTTATATAGAAAGGAAAATATATCATTGTGTAATTTTGTAGGTATGTTTATTTATATTCAAAGAATACAAAAAAAAAATAGATTTTTAAAGTGCCATTTTTTGGCCATAATTTTTTTTTAGGAAACATAAAATCAGCGATAAATGAATGCACTAGTGTTTGTTAGAGGATCCGACTTTCTTAAAAGTCTAAAAGCTGACGACCATTTTTATTTGATTATTTTCTCCCGGCTGTATTTTATATACAGAGTGTCCCAACTCTATTAACCCAGCTATTTTATCGAAAACTAAAAGAGATAATCAAGTTCTGTGAAAACCATCTTAAATTAGACAACTTAAACTATTAAGAAATTCTTGATCCTTACTCATATTGGAGTTGATTTAAATAAACCATAGAAAAAATGTTATCTCTCCAAAATTTAAATTTATTGTGTTAATACGCAATACACAAACACTACAGCGACAATTGTTTCGACTTTTTTTTAACATAAAGTCATTTTCAAGCTACAAATAATGAAAATTAGGTTGAAAATGGTACAATTTCTTTTAGAAAAACTTACTTTTTAAATATATAAACAAATTAACTTGAGTACACGTTATTAGAAATGTCATACTGACCTTAACTATATTATTTTTATAAAATCTTAAAAATTTAAACAAAAATAAAACTAAAATAAGTTAAAAAATTTTCATTCATTTATTTATTATTGTGTCAAATGACTTTGGTCTCGGCCAAACCTCATAAAATGTTATTTCTCATAACTTAATCTCATTATTAAGCGAGATATTTGTATTTTTAGGTGTTATACGCAGCAGTATAGCATTTTTAACATTAAACACTCAAATCTATGTAATCAGGCAGTCATCCAAATTTTAACTAAATTAGCCAAAGTTGAATTTTAGCGGAATTTATACACTATAGTGACGTACAAGCCAGTTTAAACTAAAATACCTATATAGGCATTTTAAGTGTTATACGCAGCACTATAGAATTTTTAACATTAAACACTCAAATCTATGTAATCAGGCAGTCATCCAAATTTTAACTAAATTAGCCAAAGTTAAATTTTAGCGGAATTTATACACTATAGTGACGTACAAGCCAATTTAAACTAAAATACCTATATAGGCATTTTAACGTATTAAAAAGTGAAAAAAAAAATGCTTATCCTTTTAATATTAATATAAAATACCTATACAACATTTTTTAGTATTTCAGTAATTTTAATGGAAGGATATTAATTGCAATGATATCAGCGGATGTGAAAAAAGTAAAACCATCTGGTTTTCGCTTAATATGAAATTACAGCATTTTATCGTTGCAAAGCGTATATATTTTATTACAGATATTCAGTTTCTATGATCATTTTTCTCTGGAAGGCGGTTATCAGTTTCCAGTTTAATATCACGTTTCGTAATTTATGAAAAAAAAGTACGTTTTTACTATCTAAATCAAATTTTGATTTGAAGCCATTGCAATGGGTTTTAATTATCTGTTAGGGTAGTGTATAATATACAGTGTCTCAACATGTTTTTTATATGATTTTGTATTAGGGCAATTCAAAACATACAAACTTTTGTAAATTTAAAGTGGGGCGTCATGTCGTAAAAAATATTATAAGGAAATTCTGTTCCAAATTTCAGCTCAAAAATTGGGAGTAGGGTCTTCATTCTTAATTTGTCCCGACCAGATGGGCGTAAAATTGATTTTTTCATCATAACAGTGTTTCACTTGTGTTTTTGTTAGTCCTGAAATTTTTTTTCGGCAGCATTTTTTTTTGAGACATTTTGATTTTTTTTATCAAATATTAATATTAAGGAAGGGGAGGCTTTAACCACTTGCTTAATTTACCCATCTTAGATCAGGGCCGGACAAACGGGGGGTATTGGGAAGGTATGACACCCCCCAAAGTTTTTTCAGTCGGCAAAACTTCCCGTGAGGGGTAATAATTGTAGAGGCGAAGATTTGGTAGAAACTGTCAGGGACAAATCTGTAATTATAAAATACATTTATTTTTATTAAAAGCATCAAATAAAGGTTGGTTTATCCAATAATTATCAACACTAAATAACACTAAATAAGTAAAAATTTGACCAATTAAATTTCAGATTTATTTGTCACATTTTATTTCATGGATTAAATTCTTAATTAGTTTGGACTTTTAACTAAAGGTCGATTCAGGCATAATTATCACTAACTACACTAAACTGAATTAATTAATTAAGAAATTAACAAAATTAAGAAACATAAACTCAAATTTTATAATAAATTTTCCGTGGTATGCAATAATAAGGTAACTGCTAAATAGATAATAGGCATGTGCAAATACGACTGAATAAGTAAAAAAAACAATTATCTGTTGCGTAGGACAATTATTACTATATTTGCAGTTGTTGGGTCTAAAAATCGTGTTTTAAAACCTACTTATGTAACTACTGTGTTTTTCCTTAAGCCTGAAAATGTAGGAATTTTTAAAATACAGATGTGTCGCCATCTTCATTTTTATTTTGATACTTGGATAACGATTTTTTATAAAATGTTGCACTAAAGTTTGTGTATTTCAGAAATTCTTTTTCTATGGTGTATTTTAAGATTCTATTATTATTTTATGCTATATTTTTCTTTTATCTTAATTGTTGCATACCACGGAAAATCTATTATAGAATTTAAGGTTATGTTTCTTAATTTTGTTAATTTCTTAATTTCTTAATTCAGTTTAGTGTAGTTAGTGATAATTATGCCTGAATCCACCTTAAAAGGTTACAAGTTAAGGTTAGTTTATGCAAAGACTAATCTAATCAAATCTAATAGAAATATAAGTAATTTTAGGTCTATACTGGGCATGCTTGGAGATAATTAACTAACTAACTAGAAATATAATTAATGACTACACTGCGCATGCTAGCTCCCTTCGTATGTATAAGTGGTTTGAGTCAGATTTTTGCTGAATTTTGGATATAGTATAGTTCTGGACTTTTTGATCAAAAGTTCTCAATGTTACAACCTCCCAGAAATCAATAGCTTAGGTTTTAGAGCACTGAAAATATTGAGAATCTTGGTGCACCGGTCTTATGGAATAGTATATTCTGTAACTTGTATAGAATGATGCATATTCCGAACTAGTGGATGTTTGTCATCCGAGCCGTGCTGGCGGCAAAGGACAGGGTCCATGAGTAAGGAATAGCCATTCTACAGGTGTTGCAGACTATACTTTTTCTACGACTGAAGTTTTAAACATTAATTTTTATATAAATTATTTAATAACCAACAGTTTTAATAAAAAACAATCATTTACATCCAATTATTTAAAAAGACCTTTTGATCAAAAGTCTTAGGCCACAACACCCAAAATCCAAGAGTTTAGGTGCCTCAGAACTTTAAAGATCTCGACCTAGCCCGTAAAGTATTCCTTTTTGCGGTGTAAGAAAAATATAATAAGAGTATTTGACTTTATACTTTTTTTGTGGTTCTGTGTTATCTACATCACATTAATTTTTTACGAAATATAAACAAAATTTATCTCTATCAAAAAAAAACTCAAATAGTTGTAAATGCTAAAGCCATTTATCAGCTTTAAATTTATGTTTAACTTCCTCTCTATTTAATATGTTAGTTTACATTATACACGGTGTATTTGAAATAGGGTCGGAAATTTTAACAGATGATTCTACATCATAAAATATTACAAAAAGTTCCTATAAACATATGTCTAAAAATGAGTCATAAGGGAGCTACGCCCCTTTGAAAGTGGCTAAAAAAATCGGTTTTTATTTAATAACGAAGGAACTCTTTGAGATATATCAACGAGGTTTTGCACGTCAACTAATTCTATCAAGGCCCATTTTTATGTGTTATTTTCGTGAACTTATTTCAACCAGGGGTGTGCGAAACGGGGGGAGCTTATCAGTTTTTTGTCCCAAACTTTTTTCTGTGTAACTTTTTTGCAATTTTATTTTTGAAATATGATTTTTCAGGTCAAAATACATAAAAAAGGTACTCTTGTTGTAATACTGTAGGATTAACCGTTTTCGAGAAAAATTCATTTGAAGGTGAAATTCCACGGTTCGAGGACGAAAAATTAAATACTAAAATGTTGAAAACGAAAATTTTAATGATGCAGGGCGAATGTACATTAAAAACTAAGAAAAAAACCTCATATACAGGTACTTCCAAAAATGAATCCTAATGGAGCTATGGTCTCCTAAATATGCACCATTTTTAAAGGGCTATGGTAGCTTTAAAAGCGTTTTTTCGACCTACATGTATGGAAACTTTTTTTCTTAGTTTTTGTTATAGAATAACATTGCATCATTAAAATTTTGGTTTTCGACATTTTAGTATTTAATTTTTCGTCCTCGAACCGTGAAATTTCACCTTCAAATGAACTTTTCTCGAAAACGGTTAATCCTACAGTATTACAACAAGAGTACCTTTTTTATGTATTTTGACCTGAGGAATCATATTTCAAAAATGAAATTGCAAAAAAGTTACACAGAAAAAAGTTTGGGACAAAAAACTGATAAGGCCCCCCCGTTTCGCACACCCCTGGTTTAAATAAGTACGTGAAAATGACATATAAAGATGGGCCTTATTAGTATTAATTCACGTGCAAAACCTCGTTAATATATCTCAAAGGGTTCCTGAGTTATTAAATAAAAACCGATTTTTTTGGCCAATTTCAAAGGGGCGTAGCTCCCTTATGACGCATTTTTAGACATATGTTTATAGGAACTTTTTGTCATATTTTATCATGTAGAATCACCTGTTAAAATTTCCGACCCTATTTCAAATACACCCTGTATGTAGATAAAATAAATTTTTACACTAACTGACAAAAAGGGCCTTATTTTTGGGCAGGAGCAGATTTGAGTCATGGTATGGGAGGGCTAATTGGAAGTTGAACATTTTCAAGGGAAAATACTTTCTAGATAGATAGATATGCGTCGCAGATGATTTTTTTTTTAATCCCGGTCCCGGAATCCCGGGACTGTGAGTCCTAGTTGATACAACCGGTAGAATTTCGAATGTATAAACTAGATTTTTCAAGTTAAAACTAATGTTCTGAATTCATAGTAACGATTATGGTTTGGGCAACTATTTTAGTGGAACCAAAAGTTTTTTAGGGTCTAAGATGTCTTTTGTTTTAAACATTCCCATAACATGTATTTCTTAAAAAAAAAAAATGAGTACCTATACTATAAGTTTCAC
This sequence comes from Brachypterus glaber, assembly GCA_958510825.1. Taxonomy (NCBI): domain Eukaryota; kingdom Metazoa; phylum Arthropoda; class Insecta; order Coleoptera; family Kateretidae; genus Brachypterus; species Brachypterus glaber. Next base: position 12,423,530 of record OY294044.1, on the reverse strand, counting down.
TCTATGCCGCTTTGAAACAACTTTAGTAATTTATTATTCCATCAATCTATTTTCTAATCATATTACAAAGTGATATTGGTAGACTCACAGTTTCGGGCTGCTGGCCTCTTCAGTTCCAAGAGTCAACTCTGCACGCTTATTAAGAAAACGTTTTTAGACTTAATTCCCAAAAGGAATATAGTCATTAGATTGATATAGACTTGTGCGCCATCTATTGCTAGATGTAGACAACTACTCATACCTCTACAAAATAGATCGATGGAATAATAAATTAACATTTTTATATTTTGTTAAAAATTAAAAATTTCTGTTCTAACTTTAGTAATGTGACAGTAAATAAATTTATAGGTTAGATATTTGATGTGTAATCTATTTTATAAAAATGTGTTAAACTTTGGTGTTTTAATGAAAATGTTAACTAAATAATCATTATTCTGTTAACTGTAGCTTTAGGCCATTTTAGTGTCTATGAAATACCTCAATTTTGACTCATAAATCGATTTTTTTCGGATGTATTCGATTTATAAGTCGAAATTGAGGTTATGAAAGACCCTAAAATGGCCTGAAGCTCGAAAAATACCGACGGTAATAAAAAAAAATCGAACTAATTTTTACAAACCCAGCGAGGGTTTTGCTATTGGATAGGTATATATTCAGAAAAAAATAGTCCGGTGCTGTTTAATTTTTGGTGTCACCTAGTTTTATATAGCGGATTTTTTTATAAAAAAAATCCGCTATCCCCTAAAAAAAATAGTTGTATACCATACCGCAAAATTAGATGTAGACAATAAATTTTCGGTATTTTCTCTCTCTCTCTCTTTATTCTTGGCCTTTCCCTTCCGGATAATTAGCCAGGGGTATTTTCTTAATAAACTAAATAAATATTCAGTTTGTCATATAAAATTTTAGTACGCATAATCGGTTATTTGGTTGCCCATATCGTCACTCAAAGTGCAAAAGGTCGTACGTTAAATTTTACTGTTAATGTCCATTCTATTCAGAGACTCTACTGAATTGTGGCGTTTTATTATGACACTTTACACTTTGAGTGACGCACTGTGTTTGGTCTAGAAGACAAAATGCATGACCTAATTACATGAAACGGTAACAGGTAGTAAACATCCCCTCCCAGGTACCAAATCCAAGAAATAAAGGTCACAGGATTATTCCATAATTAGGTAGCCTGGATTAAAGGTAAGTGATAAGCAAATCTTTGCGGTCAATTTCGTAACAGTTGCAGTTTTGCCACAGTTTCGATTATAACTCTCAAAATTTTTAGTGAAAGTGAAAAGTGTTTTAGTGATGGAATCTATTATTCAAGGTATGTTTATTATATTTATGTAAAAAATACAGTTTTTGTTGGGTAGTTGTAGTTAAAATATGTAACTGAAAATACTGTTGAATTTATTTTGAAAATTACTTTAACCTCTGATTTTCAAAGACCGCAACTTTTGATCTAGACCTGACTTTAGGCTATTTTTTTTATGTAATGCCCTATATTCACGTTTAATTATCAGTAATCATTTTGGCCCGAAAGTACCCTCAACTAAAATTACGTGTTTTTTGATTATGATGACGAGTCATCATCGGATGATTTTTAGTTTAAATTTGTATGTTTTAGGATTAATAATTTATATAGTATGTCAAGATTTATTATTTTGTTTTAATTTTGTTAATTTTCATTAGATATTGCACTTTTAAGTTTACCGTATTGTCTTATCCTCGTATTATTTCATTGTAAAAAATAAATTCTTTTTTTTATGAAAATAATGTTTTGTTCTCTCTGATATGCCCTTGTTATTGCATAATATACAATGGAGCTCTCTACAACTAGAATTATGAAACAAAAGACGTCTACCCTATCTCTATCTCATTTGTGCTACACTTTCCAGCCAACCAAATAAATACTGTATTTGTTTTTCATACAACAAATACAGTATTTATTTGGTTGGCCGGAAAGTGTAGCAGTGAGAGGCACGTACGAACATAGCTAATGTGAATCTGTAGAATAAGATAATTCTACTAAAATTTAGATGGCGCCAGTAATTTCTTTAATAATGCACTTTTCGCCCGGCCAAGTAAATATTGTATTTGTTCAACAAAGAACAAATACAGCATTTGTTTGGTTGGGTGGAAGTGGGAGTGTATGTATGTCTTCTATCCTTTTTGGGTAGAACTTTTGTCCCTGTCTAATCTAATGGGAGAATTCTCAATTCTATGCAATTAAAACAAATAAAATAATTTTGTCCAGCTAGATATACACTAGACGAAACACTGTGTGACGGTCTTTATATGAAAATTTATTTTCCCCATTGCTTTAATGTACTAGTTTGAAGATACAATAGTTTAGAACCGAGGTGCCGATATTATAATATTATCTAATATAGTATAGTACCTAAACTAAATAAATATAATAAAAACAGATAAACAAGGCACTTTTCTGGATTGTATATGCGTTTATACCTATATATCTGAATACGAGAACGTCAGTAACTGAAGCTTTAATATTTTATCTCAGCAATAAAATAAATATTGAAACAATGAAATATTTATGGCGTTTTCTAAATTTAACCAAAAATAAATTCAACAGAATTGTATTGTAAAGAACGAAATTTGTTATTTAATGACAAAGAAGTACTTATATTTTATAGCGGGACATATGAAAAGAGTTACAATACAGAATTTATAACTTAAATCTACCACAAATGGTTAACATTATGCAAAAGATTGTAACTTGTTTTGACATATAGCTTATTTAGTAGTACTAAATTAGTACACAGAAGTTGAAAACATGTTTAAATGGTATAAATCAGGATTTAAACATGTTTAACGGTCCTTTATTAGCCCAGTTTAAGGCTTGTTACAACTGCTTGAACATACCTGGTGTTTTTTTAACCTGAAACTTTCAAATATCTCAAATACTATGCATTTTAGAAAAAAAAATGTGGGACAAAATTTATTTATTTTAATGGTGTAAACAAAATGGCGCATTTATTTTTTACGGATAATTACGTTTTCAAGGTCATTTCAAGGTCAACTTGGTTTTTTTAGGACAAACATTTATTTTTTTTATTTTTTTTACTGTTATTTAATTCCCCTCAAAAAAATACTAATCTTTTGTAAAAAACTTTTTTTTATCGGACTTTTAGTTGAAGAGATAACACAGCCACACAAGATTAAAAAAGTTGCATCTCCGACGGACTTGACTAGTCAATTCCTATGTATTTTGAGCCACTGAATCCGAATCTGAGGTCGAAATTTAAAGGTTAGCTCTCATTTTTACCATAACCTCAAAAAACATATCATATCATTGCGAAAAGTATGTTTTTTGAGGTTATGTTGAAAATGGGAGCTAACTTTCAAATTCCGACCTCAGATTCGGATTGAGCGGCTCAAAATACAGTGGGATTGACTAGTCAAGTTCGTCGGAGATACAACTTTTTTAATTTTGTGTGGCTGTGTTATCTCTGCAACTAAAAGTCCGATCAAAAAAAGTTTTTTACAAAAGATTTTAATTTTTTTGAGGGGAATTAAATAAGAGTAAATAATATATATATATATATATATATATATATATATATATATATATATATATATATATATATATATATACTTAAAAAAACAAAGTTGACCTTGAAATTACCTTGAAAACGTAAATATCCGTAAAAAATAAATAGGCCAATTTGTTTCCACCATTAAAATAAACAAATTTTGTCCGAAATTTTTTTTTCTAAAATGCATAGTATTTGAGATATTTGAAAGTTTCAGGTTAAAAAAAAAAACACCCGGTATATGTAGTATAGTTTTATAAGTAGTGACCAATCCTTAATTATAAAAATTGGATTTCATAACTTTTTTTTTTCTATTTTGTGGCTATTATAAGTTCATAATCACACGCATTTTGTTTGTTCTTAAAGGCCCATAAGAGGTTAGTAGTTTTTTTTTTTTTGTGTTTAAGTTAATTTGTATGTAATAAAATTATGCAGTGAAAAAGAGAAGAGCTTACTATAAAAGATATCAAAATATCTTTAGTTCTTTGAATTTCAAACATTGTGAAAATTGTAATGTTAACCCAAAACAATAATCCCTAAAACGGTCATAAATTAAAATGTAAGTTTTTAAAATTTTAGAGTAAAATAGAAAAAAATTGCATAAAGCACTCATTTCATAACACCCGCTTTTATTATTATTATTACATAAACCAAATTCAAACAGTTTCCTTTTACCTTTCGTCAGTAAAACATCATGTAAAATTATTAAAAAAGTTACTTTTAACTTTGTAAAACTGACTTATTAAATTTTTCAAAAATCCAGCTGCCTAAAGTTTGTCATTTTTTATGATTTTTTAACTGCACATCTAGGGCGATCACATCATAGTAACAAAATACCAAAAATTATGAAGCATAGGTCAGAAACAGGCACTGTCCCATTCATGGGTATTTTCCCCTATGTATTTGTTTTTTTTAAGCAATAAATATTATTATTATATTATTAATATTATTAAATGAAATTAAATGGTGGATTGGCTATACCATATGGTTAAATTAACCATATCAAAAAACAGTATTGTTACTTTAAACATACAAACTAATATTAGTTATAGAATAGTTTCTATGCGTAGAAAAAGTCCAAACCTTTTAGAATTAAACTTAAAAGAAAAAAATTAGGTTTAAAATAGAAAAATATAGGTAAATATGGGTAAATATAGTTGTAGGTAATTAATGCTTTGTGCAAATTTAACACACTAAGGCTGGGTATATCAAAGTGCAGCTGACACGTAATAACCAAAGGAACTCCAACCAAAATCCAGAATTTGCTCTTAACTGAGACTTTATCTTTTAGATAAGGTTTTAACTATACACTGATAAACTGGGCCTAAGGCTGGGTTTATCAAAGTGCAGCTAAATTTAGCTGACACGTAATAACCATAGCAACTCCAACCAAAATCCAGAATTTGCTCTTAACTGACAACATAGACAAGGAAAGACCTCCAAAGCCGTTGCGGGATACTGTGATAAATGTGCCTAGCGCATCTGAGATAAACTTGCACATGCGCACTACTATTGTTGCTTTTGACGAGTATTTTTAACCTTAGTTTTGTGTGTCAAATAAAAATTGTAAAAAATTCAACAAAAAACAATAAATATCTACAAAGAAACGTCGAAATAGTTTTTTAAAATTATTTTATAAGAATTTTTCGGGATTTTGTACACCTACTTTGAGTACACCAGGGATTGACCCTTTGCTATTCATAAAGCAACAATACAGGTAAGATTTAAAGATAAACAAATGCAGCAAAAAAACAATTAAAACACAGTAGAAGTCGAAAAATGAACAGAAAAAAACGACGATCTGACAGTACTGACAGTATAAACAAACTACTAATAATTCGTCACCCCAGTATTGGTTTGCCATATCTCTATTTTTAGACATTTTAAGATTTTTACTGGGGGATTTTTGGAGATAAGACAAATGAATACTGGGGTGATGAATTGTTTTAGGACCGACAGCATTTCACAGCTGATAGAGATGCGTACTGCGCAAGGTCAGATATATTGCGTTACGTCATTTCGCTGCCCCGTTCTGTCACAAAATAATCTTGCGCAGGCTGGACTAATGGTTCTCTTTCCTTCTCTATGACTGAGACTTTATATTTTAGATAAGGTTTTAACTGTACACTGATAAATTGGGCATAAGGGTTGGTTTACCCAATAATTAAAAATATTTAGTTTAAACTAAGAATTTGACCCATGAAATGTCAGATTTATTTTTGACTTTTCATTTTATTGGTTAATTTCTTAGTTAGTTTAATGTTAATAATTATTATGTATAATACCTACATTGTATATGTAATATTAAATTAGGAAACATCAGGAATATATTACCTACCAACATTCAATTAACCTTGCAAATAGATATATAGGTAATAAGATTAATTCACAACATAGTATAATTATTGTAATATAATAGGGTGTCTAATAAGTTATTAGTAATAACGTTATTAAATAAAAAAGCTCATTAACAATTTCGCATTTTACAATGCGATAATTATTCCCTTCGCAGTTATGTATCCAGAAGAGTATTATACACACAAAAAAACGTATGTTTGAGCTAACAATACTGTTTTTTGATATGCTTAATTTAACGATATGGTATGTTTAATTTTATTCAACAATACCTTATGCTTGATTAAAGCACATAATGTTTAATTTAACTTTACTATGCTTAAATTAACCATAGCATATATTCCCATATCGGCAACTATACTGGGAGATCACGATGAGTGGGACATATTAATGAATGGGACAGTGCCTGTTTCTGAACTATGCTTTGTAATTTTAAAACTTATTTTATTGACGAAAGGTAGAAGGAAACTGTTGGAAGTTGCTTTAAGTAATAGTCTAGAACAATAAGAAAAACATACCAAATAATCGATTATAATAATCGATTATAATAATTATTATAGATATTTTTAGCCGGCCTTTCGGTGCCCTGAAGCAAGCCTTAAATTTGGCACCCCTAGAAAAAGAAAAAACACCCTAAAAAAAAGCTTTGTCCCTAACGGTTTCAAACAAAACTTGGCGCTTTGACAAAAAAAAATGGCACCCAAAAAAATGCCCTCAAGAAAAAAAAGCTTTGTCCCTGGCGGTTTCTTTCAAACTTGGCGCCCTTGCAGCAAAAAAAATTGGCGCCCAACCCTATGGGGGGGGGATAATTACCCCCATTACCCCCCCTCATCTACGCCCTTGTACCCATAAAAAAATTTTGAACAGTTATAACTCAAAACCAATTAATATGTAATATTGAATTAAGAAAACATGAATCAAAGTTTGGTGAAATTACTTAGTAAAGCACGGAAAGAAATTAGTGGGCTCTGCGCTATACATTATAAGATATTTGGTAACAGTGGCAAATTATAGTGATTTAAGCTATAGATTATAAGGGACACAATAACTAATAATGTTAAAAATAAATTGGAAACGATTATATATATTACAGACACGATTATATTTATTACAGGCACTATTATAAATTTACAGAAATTTTATTATATTATAAAAATTATTAGCACGGACAATAATTAAATCTATTTAAGCTATAAATGCCATACTATTTGTTATATTTTATTATTCACTAAACAATTAAAGTATTTCATATAAATTTTTACACTGACTGCCATAATTGTAAGAGAAAGCCTTGTATTTATATAATAAGCGATTATAATTTGCTTGGTATGTCTGTTATAGCGCTCCTAGCTATAATTTTTTTTTCCGTGAGTCTATGTACAAATGAACGTAACATTTTAACAGCTATTTTTTTTTATCAAATGACGTTATAGGTTTATTGTTATTAGTAATAGTGATGATAATAATAGCTATTTTTATGATTTCATATCTTTAATAGCAATTTTGTATTTTTCTCCCATTCAATAATACCGTGTTCTTGAATGGGAAAAGTTACGTCTTTTATTTTAAATGCTTGTAGTTTAGGTAAAAATAAATATTATTTAGGTTTTAACACTTGGACTATGTTCTTTTACTTTCAAATATGATAACTAAAAAAAAAAACGTATAAAAGATTAAAAATTAAATTTTGGCAGCCGTTTAAAAAAAGTGTCCCATTCATACCGTTAATATAAAGTATAGCCAACATCTCGGTTTGTTTGTAAACAGATAGTAGGTATATTCAGGTCTGAACAATAACAATTGTTGTCTCTGTTAGAACAAAGCTGTGTGAGTAAGACAGACAAATGTATATGTTGGCTACGTTTTTGTCAGTTTTTACAAATGCCTATTCTAGAGAGAAGAGTTATTAGTTGGTATCTCCCACTACCATATAGTTGCGGTCTTCAGTATTTTTGGTTTAAACATAGTTTTTTTTTGTGTGTAGGTTTTCCTAAAAATGGTCTAAGATACAGGCTTATACACAACTAAAATAATTTCAATAAAAATTACATTATTTTTGGGCCAATAAATGTTTTAAACAAAAAAGGTTTGATTCATCGCTTAATATTTATTATAATAACCCAGTAAATAATAGAATTGTTTAGTACACGGAATCCGCCTGCCAGTAGTGTCACTTCAAAAAGTTTAATATATGGTCGTTATTGAGGTCGAATATTGGTCGGTCACATATAGGGTTTCCAGTCCCGAAATTCGGGATCCCGAAAGTTCGGGATATCCCGAAGATTTTTGAATCCCGAAATCCCGAAAAATCCCGAAATCCCGAAAAAAAATCCCGAAAATCCCGAAAAATTAGAATTTATTTATTCAACTCGAATCGGGTTACTCGATATGTAATTGTGATTTGCGTATAATATTTTTTGTTTACGATGGTGAAAATGCACCCCTAAAGAAGGTCATAGTCTATGACTTATAGACGAAACTATTTCTTGGAAAACGGGCGAGTTAAGAGTATTATCCCTGAATTTTTTCAGAAGTTTTGAAAAAATCTAGAGGTCGCTCATGACCATTTTTTAAAATATAAGCTAATAAAAAACATTAAGAAATTCTAGATCTTTACTCATATTGGAGTTGATTTAAATAAACCACAGAAAAAATGTTATCTCTCCAAAATATATTTTTAGATTTGTTCTTCGTTCTGACTTGAATGAACTTGAATGAATCCAAAGAAACTTTTTTCCTGGCGTAGTTTAGTTCTTTGTACCATCGGATCTTTTTGCTACGACTAGCATTAATCAAATTAAGAAATTCTAGATCCTTACTCATATTGGAGTTGATTTAAATAAACCATAGAAAAAACATAATTTTAATTTAAAATTTTTAAGTTTGTTTATAATGACTTTTATATACATTTTTTATATGAATTTATATTTTAATGTTGTTTGTTTTGTTTTGTTGGTACTACCAACTTGGTAGTTATAGATGTAACTTTTTATTTAATTTATTTATTTTAACTTTTAAAAAGGATGTTTTTTTTACTTTTTATTTAATTTATTTTAACTTTTAAAAAGTTTTTTTTTAAATAATAAATATTTTACTAAATATTTGTTTTTTTTTCGTGATGTTTAATTTATTTTTTATTTTTCTTAATTTAAAAATATAAATTTAAATAAAATATGGTTATTTTAATAAAAGTTTTTGGTTTAAATTTTATAATTTTATTTATTTAATATAAGATAATTAATTTTTGATGAAATGAGACATTTTTAAATATCGGGATCGGGATCCCGAACTTTTTGAAATTTTCGGGATCGGGATCCCGAAACCTGGATTCCCTGGTCACATACCAAAAATTTAGGGTCTAGTATACATTTTAAGGAATTAAAAAAACAGGTTTCTTTTTTTGGAAAAATTGAATATTAAAATTATACATAGCGGTCCAAAAGTCACCTCACTCCTCTTAACTTTTGAACGAGTTGATATATCGACTTCAAATTTAGAACTCTTAAATAAGATAAATTGAGATAACTTTTAGTATATATTTGATACTTTCAGCTCTCAAAATGGGTGCAGGGCGACATGGGGGGACATTTTTTAAATGGAAAGGGGGGTCGTGTGATACATAATTTTAAAGCAAATAAAATACTCCATTGGACTGTATATTTTTTTATTTTTTAAACAATTTTTTTGATTTTTTATTTTTTTGTGCTAAAAAATGCGATATTTGAAGTTTTTGTTTTTGTTTTGTTTGTAAATTTTTATTTATGTCAATTAAGATTAGTTTGAAAGTATAATTTACGTTTTATCATCATGAAATTAGTCATTTTTAAAATATTGTTTGAGTTTTTAGAGAAATTTTGACCAAAATACCCATTTTCAACCCTATTTAAACCCAAAAAAAAAAATGTTTAAAAAAATTAAAAAATATATAGTTAAATGGAGAATTTTATAAGCTTTAAAATAATGTATCACATGATCCCCTTTCTATTTAAAAAAATGTCCCCCTATGAAAGTATCAAATATATGCTAGAATATAGTTTAAGTTGTCTTATATAAGAGTTCTAAATTTGAAGTCAATATCTCAACTCGTTCAAAAGTTAAGAGGGGGGGGGGTTGGACCGCTCTGTATTATATTTATATATATATATATAGATGCCTGGTAGTGGTTAGGGAAAATATGAACTTGTATAGAAGAAATTCAGACCTTCATGAATATGAAACTAGGGGCAGTAATGCATTATGTATACCGCTTCATAGCACATCAAAATTTGAAAAATCTCTTAGTTACATAGGAGTTAAATTTTATAACAAGCTGCCGGACATCTATAGACGTATGCACATGGTACAGTTTAAGAAAAAAATAAAAGAACTATTAGCAGAAAAAGCTTACTATAGTGTCCAGGAATTTTTGAGCGATAATTTTTAAAGTGTATTGTATACGTATTTATGTTTTTTCTTTAAACTACTATTTTTTAAATGTATTCGTAATCAATTATTTATTATTATATTTTACTGACTTGTATATCCATCATAAGATGGCTTTTATATGTATTTCAAACTATTAAACTATTAAACTGTTAAACTATTTATTTATTGACTGTAAAGAGTATACATTAAAACGTGCAATGCTTCGCACCTATCTTAGCGTCTTGTTATAATAGCACCTTTTGTAATTATTTCGAAAGAATTATTAATTTGCCTATTCAATGATAATGATAAATTACTATTTTCTTAACAGCGAAAAAAATTAAATGCCTATATAACTTATAAATGGGCGTTACCAACATAAAAGCATGAATTGAATTGATAGACTGATGCACTCATGAAGGTATAATTATTTATTTTTTTTAATTTAAACCTGTGAAGAACTAATTTTTTTAATGACTCGTTATTAATGAGTTAGGTTAAGGTAGGTAAGGCACATTTTTATGGTTAGGTACCTACGTACAGCTGTAGCTACTTAATAATATTGTAACTTACATCAAAGGAATTCCTGACCAGTCCAAGCAAAGCTAGGTCGGTCTGGCTACTAGGAAGGGGCCGAGCAACCATAACCCTCCTTACAGGGGTCCTTACGGGCCACAGTGGGCTTATGCGACACCTAAGCCTCATGCGGACGGTAAACAATCCGACCTGCCCTGGGTGTGGGATGAACGAGGAAACGCCCTACCACTTCATAGGGGAGTGTGAAGCTCTGGACAGGCTCAGACAAGACATCTTCGAAGTGGTAACACTAGCAAAGGAAGAGTTGAGCCTCCTAGCCTGGTCAGATGTTATGAACTTCATCAGAAGGTCCCTGTAGCCCTAGGTTCATTAAAATCAAAAACAAAAAATATAAATAAAAAAACTTTTTTTTTCCAAAACGAAAAATATATTGAGAAAAATATGTTTTTGAAAAAAATTGTTTTTACCCCATTTACCCCAACCCGAAAAACAATCCCAGCCTAGAATTTTGGATAATCAATCTGTGGTCCAAATTTGAAGTCTTTAGCCCGAAGCGTTCTTGAGTGGTCACAAATTTCCCGGACATACAGACCTACAGACCAACCGAGTGACAGACAGAATTTTTTTTTGACGGAATCAATATTTTTTGATTATAAAACGTCCAGAAATTTTCTATGTTCTAAGTGTAGTACACAGAACTGAAGGTCTAGAACGGCTATGTGAGAGAGATAGAAAGTAATTAAATGTGTAAAATTCTCTCCGCCATTTTGACTTCTTTTCTGAGGTGGGAAATTCAAATGTTTGTTTACGTTACACTAACCTAACCTCGCAGACAAAATTTGATAAATTCTGAGAAAAAAATCTTAGTAAAAAACAAAGGACATGCAGAGGAAAATTTAATGTTTAATGCAAAAATGTAATCAAGTGCTTAAGCACATATGTATTATACATATAACATGTCGACAACCCCAACAAAAGTCCCAACTCATTTTAGCATTTGCGTAATAAACTGCATAATTTCTTATAGTTAAATAACTGATATTGTGATCAGGACTCATATTGGAATATTGGAGTTGTAGAATATTTAATATAATAATTAGATAACTTCTGTTTTTTTTGTATCAAAAAGGGGTTGTCTAAAAATTATGCAACAGTTTTTTGGGGGAAATGGGTCCTCCAAATCTCTATTCACCCTTACATGGGGTCTTACAGCATCTTACGTATAATTTTCTTATTTAGAAGGTCAATCAATACAAATCACAGAAAAAACTTTTAATAACTTATGCCTATAGGTACTATATTATTTCCAAATGAATTTTGCTCTTACATAAGGTAGGTCAAGTGGGGTAGGGGTTCAGCAAAATCTTACAAACACTTACACAAGGGGGGTGGAGATATAAAGCTGTCAAATTTTTCCTTATGCAATTTATATATAGACCCAAATCAATCACTATCCTTTTAATCAGAGGTATTAATGTATACAAGTACTTGTTATGTAATATATATTATTCATAATATATTGTATACAAGGTAAGACTTAACAATAGTATCTTATACTAATATTTAAACAAAAGATTACTAAAAATATATTCTTATGAATACCTACATAAATAAATTTAGATCATCTACAAAGGATCGAAAAAAGAAGCATGACACAATTTATAGATAGCCCCTTAGGGTGAACCTACCCAAGTCTCTTCGTTTAATTAGATTATATCTTGCATCAGTGATTTCATTTGTTGTCAGCAAATCCAAAAAATCTACCAATTGATTTTGTAGCATTTTGACAGCAAAGCCTCCAATGTATGTAACAATGCTGCCGCAATATTCAGTGAGTCCTATGTGCTATGAAAGAACATCGTAGTCATCTGCTGAAACATTCTCATAACCAATGTTGTTTTTTCTCAAATTTGATATGTCGATTGCATCTATCATATTTTTATTTTTTATTTTTGCACTACACTGTAAAATTCACATTATTTGTAATGCGTTTTTACCTTATTTTACAAGTGTTTTATTTTAATTTAACAGAAAATGTATTATTACCCTATTTTTAAAACACTTTTACACCGGTAATGTAATTTTACCATACTATTAAAATAATTTTTAGTCAATAATGTATTTTTTTTCTTTTACTATATTTCTAATGTAAACGTGCTCTCGTTGACATTACGAATATTGTATTTCAACGCATGCGCACATAGGATATAAACACATGCCAGCAGCCATTTCTCCGCGAATATTCATGCACATGTGATCTTTACGTTGTGAGTAAAAGTGTTTTTAAAAAGAAACCAGGAAAGATGTTTAATTGTAAATTGTGCAATACTATATCACATTCGATAAAATAATACGAAACCGAAAACTCCTTAAAAAAAATAAATTTGTAGTAAATAGCAGAGCTGGATGCAGTAACTGGGCGTTACGAAGAAGTGGACGTAAATATTTTAAACAAGACGGAAACATTAAATACTGAGTACATGCAATTACTGGAAAAATCGTATGGGCAACAAAGAGCATGGATCAACGAGTTCACCAACCCTCCACCAATAGTAGAATTGAAATTAAAGTGGCATTTTAGCATTTCAAAAAATTAACATCCTTGGATATAGAAAATATAGATTTTACTGAACCAGTAAATAAAATAAAGGAATTTGGAAAACTTATGAAGGAAAACTCTTTTAAAAGCCTTGATAAAATTGAAATTTTGTCAACCCTTTGGGATGCTCTTCAAATATTAAGTAAACATTTTCATCAGGACTTGGGTACAATAATCTATAGTAGTAAATAAGGTTATTATTATTACTTTTATTATAACTATTATTAATATTATTTAATAATTAGTAAATAATGTAATCTTTGTTTAGGTATATTGTAAAATTAACATCTAAATGTATATTTATAGTTTACATTGTAATTTTTTATAAAAAAATATTGTAAATATTACTATACAAGGTGTCAACGAGATCAATAGCATCCCCGATTTACTTCTTTTATTTTAAGTTGTAAAAATCCAATTTTTTTTATGGATTTTGGATTTTATAACTTGAAATACAAGAGGTAATTTGGGGATGCTATTGATCTCGTTTACACCCTTTATAATAATATTAACAATATTTTTTATAAAAAATTACGTAGTAAACTATATAAATACATTATTTAGATGGTAATTTTATAATATACTTAAACAAAGATTACATTAATACTGCTGTATTATTACACAAGGTGTAACAACTTATCACATTGCAAATTGTAAAAATACATTATTTATATTGTCATTTTACAGTATTAGTAAACAAAGGTTACATTATTATTACTGTATTATTACACTAGGTATATCAAAATATTACGTTAAAAGGTATAAAAATACATTATTTTTCATGGTAATTTTACAATATACTTAAACAAAGATTACACTTTAACTACTGTTTTATTACACGATGTAATGAAACATTACATATGCTGATGTAAAATTACCATACGCCACATTGGTCAGAAACGACCTACGTAGAATACTGTAAATTTACATTATTTCTTCTTACAGTGTAGAAACGTTTAAAACTGTGGTGGTATCTAGCACCCGCCACCACTGCCGGACACGTCCGCATGTGAAATTAATTTTCTTATTGACCACATCAACTACAGTGCAGGCGGATTATTATTGAAGACGTTCCTTGAACTAAAAACAAAAAAATAGAATTAATTATAAATTTTACATATCGTCAGTACATATTACTATTTTCTAAATTAAACCAAAATGAGGTTTTTATACAACTAGCGTGTATTTCATGCATGATTTTATCAGTTATCACAAACCAATTGGTTACTTTTTGTATTATTAATGTACACGCCGTAATTCAACTTACCTATGACAGGTAATGTTGGAATTTGAAGATAGAAGTCTCCTAATGTTTTTGAACATAGCAATTCATTTTAAATGCAAAAAACACTTAGCACAGCATGGAAAAAGGAATAAATACAATAAATAAACACAGCCATAAATGAACTCGACACAGCTGAGTCAAATGTCATACATACATACATACAGTGTTGTCAGATATATCAAATTGACAAGCATAAACAGAATTTAAATTCACTTATGCTAATATTTTTTTTTGGTTAATTTAAGTATTTTAAAACACATTTATTAATATTAAATGTATCATTTATGTGTTTTTCTTAAGATTTATAGTTTTTGTTTGAAATAATATATTTTATTATATAAAACAAAAGAACCGCTATAGTGTGTTGGCAACGTTGGATTCGCCATTTTGACTACATTCTGAAATATATCTATACTTTGTTATTACACACTCAGAAGACCTGCGCAAAGCTCAAATTCCGTTCTAGATGTTAAGTTCTGTGGTGTAGTAGTGAAAAAAATATATTATGCACCGCATAAAAGTATCCCAGCAATTAAAGGAAATGAGGGTAATAAAAAATTACCAGCGTGATTCGGCCCTAACCCCAGGGCAAATATGAATTTCGAGGGGTTATAACACAGAGATACCGCGACATCATTTTGTACTGTAAATAAATTGGGGTGAATTTACTACCCTCATTCAAGTGTTATTATAGTCATTAAATTCTGATTTGGGAAGTTCTAAAATTTGTACTTTACATACAGAAAAAAAATCGAGAGCCTTAGGGGATAAATGTGAGCGAACATCAAAAGTTACTTATTGATAAGAAATTAATAATTGCCTTACTTTATATTTAATATCTGATTTCTTACTTCAAACAGGGGCGTGCTTTAGATTTTTTCAGGGTAGTACGTTTTTCTATTTTGCGACTTATAAGCTCATAATCACACGCATTTTGCGTGTTCTTATAAGCCTATAAGAGGTTAGTACTTTTTTTTCTTTTGTGTGGCAAGACAGGACAAAAGAATATCGCATGGCCTTTTCCGTGAACATATCAACACCGCTTTTAACTTTAGTTTTCTACGCAATTGTATTTTAAGTTAATTTTTACCCTGTTAAAATTGTGACTTGATTACTTGCAGTGAAAAAGAGAAGAGCTGACTATAAAAGATATCAAAATATCGTTTTTCTACTTTGCGACTCTTATAAACTTATAATCACACGCGTTTTGCGTGTTTTTATAGGGCTATAAGAGGTTTGTACTTTTTTTCTTTTGTGTTGGCAATATATGAAAAAAGACAATCGCTTGGGGTTTTCCGTGCAAATGTAAACACCTCTTTTAAGTTTAGTTTTCTACGAAACTGTGTTTTAAGTTAATTTTTACCTTGTTAAAATTGTGGCTTGGTTACTTGCAGTGAAAAAGAGAAGACCTGACTTTAAAAAAATATAAAAAATATCGTTTGTTCTATGAATTTCAAACATTGCGAAAATTGTAATGCCAACCCAAAACAAAAATCCCTAAATCGGTCATCAATTTAAATATAAGTTTTTTAAATTTTAGAGCAAAATAGAAAAAATAGTATAAAGCACTCGTTTCATAACAGGTTTTTAGCGCACTAGTACTTTATAAAACTCGCCGCAAGTGGCTGGTTTTCTAAACTTGTACGCGTGCGCTAAAAACGGGTGAAACTAGTAATTTAATATACTGTTATTTTAGCACATTTTGTTTTCTCACTTTTATTATTATTTTAAAAATAGAGGGCAAAAATTTTCAATTTTTTTTAACTTGTTTGCGATTCCAAATAAATTAGTTTAATTTACTACCCATTCAATAAATGCATTAAACTCTAATTTGGCAAGTTCTAAAATTTGCTTTAGATTTTTTCAGGATAGTATAAATGTTTATTTTAGCATATCTTGCTTTCCCACTTAAATAGTTTTAAAAATAGTGGGAGTCAATTTTTTTACTTTACTTTTTATTGTAAATGTATTGGGGAGAACTACATAAAAGTGTTCCACTGCCTTTTGAATACTTCGAATGTGCTCTGAATGTACTTTAAATGTACTTTAAAGGGAACTCGAGTAATTAGAATGTAATAGAAGTAATTCAAATGTAATTCGACTACTTCGAATATAATTCGAGTACTGCGAATTTAGTACAAGTACTTTCAATATACTTCGAGTACTTTGTATGTTTTTTCGAACACTTTGAGTGTACTTTGGATACTCCGAAAATACTCCAAGCTATTTTGTACACATACTTTTCGATTTCGAGGGTCGACCAACCATGAAAAAAAATCTTTATTTTATACACCTAAGTAACCAATAGTTTGATTATAAAATATTATGAAATTTATAATAATAATAATTAATTATAATTAATTAAACTGTACAAAAAGGACAAATATTTCAATTATAACTGTCCCTACTTGGAATTCTGATTTAACCTACAGTGCGGTTCAAAAGTCACCCCCCCTTTTAACTTTTGAACGAGTTAAGATATCGACTTGAAATTTAGAACTCTTAAATAAGACAACTTAAACTATCTTTTAGCATATATTTGATATTTTCAGCTCTTAAAATGTGGGCAGGGGCATGGGGGCACATTTTTTAAATGGAAAGGGGGGTCGTGTAATACATCATTTTAAAGCTTATAAAATTCTCAATTTAACTCCATATTTTTAAATTTAAAAACAAAAAATTGTTGGGTTTAAAATGGGGTTGAAAATGGGTATTAATGTCAAAATTCCTCTAAAAAAAAAATAATTTTTTAAAAATACCTAATTTCATCATAAAAAAATGTTAATTATACTTTTAAACTAATTTTGACATAAATAAAAATTTATAAAAAAAAACTTAAAAAATCGAATGTTTTAGCACAAAAAATTGAAAAATCAAAACCTTAAAAAAATTTTTTTTAAAATTTAATAATGTTAGTTTAAATAGAAAATTTTATAAGCTTTAAAATGATGTATCACACGGCTCCCTTTCCATTTAAAAAAATGTCCCCCCATGCCCACATTTTAGGAGCTGAAAATATCAAATATATGCTAAAAGATAGCTTAAGTTGTCTTAATTAAGAGTTCTAAATTTCAAGTCGATATCTCAACTCATTCAAAAGTTAAAGGGGGGGGGTGACTTTTAGACCGCACTGTATGTATATTGGTACTGGAATTTTACCTGTATCGATGGTAAGATTTTTCTACTATTAATAAAATTCCGCTTAGATTTTCGTCAATTTTGTCCTTTTTTAAATTGTATAGTTACTTATATCATTAATTAAAAATGAATAATAAATCCATGGATTTTGGATCAAAATAAAAACTTGACAAACACAACCCAGCTGTTTATCTCCTGCTATTTAAATTTGAGATCAAACATGTGGTTTATTTAAAATTATACATTTCAAACACAGGTGTTTCTTATTACTAAATATAATTTTGTCGCAAATGCTTTTCTTTTATCACCTCATTAATTTAATTAAATAATAGTGTTTGTTACAATTAGATTTATTGGTCAGAAATTTCATGCATCAATAATCAACAAAAATATAATTAAAATAAAAATACTTTTTGGTGGTCAATTTTTTTTTTTTGAGAAATATAAGTTGGGTAAGTATATACTTTCACGGTATATTTTGTAATTATGTTTATCCATGCAATTTAAACCAATAATACTGATAGATTTCGATTACAGTTCGATTTGGTTTTATACAATTAAAAAACATAACTTAAGCTCTTTTTTGCTTTCCCATTTTGAAAATTTTCAAAATATGCAGATAATTAGCAAACACGTGGAAAATGCCAGCATGTGGAAGTTTCACAAAGTTTTAAAATTTTTTTAGTTTAGTTTAGTTTATTGTTTAAAGTCTTTCTCGGACCTATTAGTATAGAACCACATGTAAGTAAATGATAATAAAATTAGATTTTTAAAAGCGTTTTTCTCCGAAACTGGTCATTTAATTTGGCTGCAATTTTCCTAATTTAATGTTAACCCCCGAAATTACAAAATATCAAAATTTGAGGCAGTTTGACTGAGGCCCAGGAACCCCCCTATATGTGTGCCAGGTTTTACTAAAAGTACATTTTTTAGTTAGACAGACTTTTTGGCAGTAGCTAAAAAGATTTTGTGGAGGGGGGAAAAGGTCAGAAATGACAACTTTTTTTAGCCTATAAATACAACTTTTTTCCTCGAGAAAAAAGTTAATGACTATAAAAACAGGACTTCACTTTTTCGTGAAATATACAACTTTTGTTTTGAATCCCTGCAATATACGACTTTTGTCTAAGAAATATACAACTTTTGTTTTGGATCAATGAAATATAAAACTTTTCAAGATGGTTGGGGGGACGCTCCCACCATCCCTCCCCCAGATCTACGGCCCTGAACACGATTTTCTCAAAGCATACTTTTTATAATTTTGAGATTTGAAAGCATTTAAAAAAAAAGTTATGGATGGGAACCAAACTAGTTTTAAAAGTTGAGGAACAGTCTGGGATACCCCCACAGTATATAACTCCCTACCGACAATAAGGGCCCTTTGCTGACGGGAGTCCACAGCTGTTTATAGTCGAGACAGCTTGACAAATATTTTTGTTTTCGTTTAGCTATTTTTATTCTGTTTCATTATTATTAAAAAATATTGTTCGTCATTTAAAAACAATTATCTAAGGGAACATTCAAGTATTACGTAACGCAAATTGTACCAAAATTCATACACATCATACCCCGGTTCTCTAGATTATAGAGAGGGGGTTTGTTAGGGGGGTAGCCAAAATATGAAATCTCTACAGCCTTGAATAAGGGGAGAAGCGAGGTATGAAGTGTATGAATTTTGGTACATTTTGCGTTACGTAATACTTGAACGTTCCCTAAGGTGCAAATAGTATTGTCTACCGTAGATGTTTAAACTTCATTGGTTTCACGTAGGTGATTTTTTTTTGTGGGTGGGCTTACTAAAAATTTATCAACTTGAACTCCATATTTCTTCAACTTGAGATTGCGTTTTTTTAATAATCAATTTTTATTTTGGAGAAAGTTACCCAATTTCAGAATACCCTATGCAACAATGACTAAAAAGGAGGATAAAAATCCTAAATTCAAGGCTTATTATTGAGCATATTTTTATTTAAAAATGAGACATACAATAAATATTAATTCGAGCGCCGTTATTCCAACAAATAGATGTTTCCACATTTAAAGCTAAAATGTTTAGCCTAAAAACGAACAACAAACGTTTCACTGTCAATACAAATACCACATTTCCGTTAAACCCGGCTGTGTTTTGGACTTGAATATTCAGAGGAAATGTTTGCTAGAGATTCAAATTACGTGTCATGCTAGTTAAAATTTCATTGAAATATTTTATTTTTATCCCCATGTCACTTTGTAATTTCATATCTGTGAACCGAAATATATGCTTAAAGCAAGAAGGGATCGTGTTTAATAAACAGTGTTTATTGCCAAGACAGATTTTCTATAAAAGTGAAAACAAAATAATATTTTTCTATTTTGCGACTTCTTATAGGCCCATGAGAGGTCTGTACTTTTTGTTCTTTTGGGTTGACAACAGACCTGGCCTTTATCTTGACGTTTTCCGCGCAAATGTCAATGTCGCTTTAAAGTTAAATTTTCTACAAAATTTTGTGTTTAGGTTATTTTTACCATGTTAAAAATGTGGCTTGGTTAATTGCAGTAAAAAAGAGAAGAGATATAAAATATATCAAAATATAATTTGTTCTTCGAATTTTAAACATGGTTTAAACTGTAATGCCAATCCAAAACAAAAATCCCTAAATCAATTTAAATGTAAGTTTTTTTTTAATTTTAGAGCAAAATAGAAAAAATTGTATAAAGCACACGTTTCATAACACGTTTTTAGCGCACTAGTACTTTAGAAAACTCTCCGCAAGCGGCTCGTTTTCTAAACTTGTACTGGTGCTCTAAAAACGTATGTTATGAAACTAGTACTTTAATATACTATATGTACATCTTACATTCAGCACTTAAAAGATAGGTATATGGCTTCTTGGACCTTATGATGATAGTGACTGCTTGATCATAAGATCATACGGTTTAAGATTAAAAAAAAATAGAATTCTGACTCTGGCTTAAAGATCGGTTATGTTTATCAATTTCACTGTGCGACAAAATCGAGGTTGATCTTTTAGTCAATGTAATTCGAAAATTTAGAATGAATATAGCCGATTCCCCAAAGCCCTTCGCTACTTTATGTCATTTAAGCGATTTTTTTTAATTTAAATTTCCAAGGCCCATTTCTAGGTTAGTCTTCCAAAAGTTTTGATGTAGAATTTTTTATCAAAAAACAAGGAAAAAAGTTTCTATTGACATATGTCCAAAATGACTGATAAAGGAGCTATGCCCCTCAGGAATCCTTTGAGCAAGAAAAACGCATTATGCAAGTATTGTAATATTAATAAGGCCTACTGCTAAACACTATTTTTATTTAGCAAACTAGGCCAGGTGCGTGCATAGCGGAGAGGCCCAAGGACATTTTCCTCCATTTTTTTGCTTATGTGTAATTTTTTTGCAGTTTTTAAATTGGAATATGGTTTTATAAGTAAAAATACCTTAAAAAGTTACACAGAATAAAATGGCCAAAACAGTGCTTAGGCCTCCCCGTTTCACACGTCCCTGGCTAAGGGTACTTTATAAGAATAGTATTTAGTACCTAGTAGGCCTTAATAATCTAAAAATATATGTATAAATTTGTTTCTCTAGACTAAAGAGTTTGTAAAATATTAAATAAAAACCTAATTTTCTGGGTTAACGGGTTGTTTTTGATGGGTCGAAGCTTTCTTTTTGGATATATGTTTATAGAAACTTTTTTCATGGTTCTTGATAGAAATTAACATCCAACATTTTTAAAACCCTAACTTGAAAAATGGCTCTTAAAGTAGCAAAACCCCTTGGGGTCTGGATCATATTGATCCTAAATTAACAACTGACTTTGACAGATCTCATGCCTAATTTTTTATCGCACAGTGTTTTTAATCGAAATACACTGCCCAGTAAAAGAGCTTTCCCATTTTTCACCTGCGCGCTTGAAATGGATTTTTTATTATCAGATTCACTTTTAGCAACCTTAAAAATATACCAATTTTCACGAAAACTACCCCCCACCCCTCAGGGAAATTTAGAATTTTTTTATTATCAGATTCACTTTCAGCAACCTAAAAAACCCCAATATACCAGTTTTCACAAAAACTACACCTTACCCCTCAGAGGGTGAAATTAGAAGAATTTTTTTATTGTATTCATATTCGTCGACCCCAAAAACCCCTATATACCAATTTTGATGAAAATATTCAAAATATCTCGGAAAATATTTAAAAATATTTACCCCATCACCCCCTCGGGGGTGGAGTCAGAAAAATTTTATTATCACATTTAATTTCAGCAACCTCAAAAAACCCTATACAGCAATTCCCAAAATTTTCTAAAAAAATGTATTTTTCGCCCTTCCGCACCAAAATATTTTCCAAAAACAATCCCGACCTAGAACACAAGATTTCCCGGACAGAACGATCGACCTACCGACCGACCTACAGATCGAACAAGCGACATTTTTTTTTTGCTTAAAATTGATTTATATCGACATAAACATAAAACGCAAAAATACACAAAAAAAAAATTTGAAAATTTTTGCACGAATACAAGGCTTTCCGAAATTTTGAAAATTTTCAAAATGGGAAAGCAAAACTGTTCCCTTTTGGCTGAAGTACACAAATGTGAATAGTAAAATGGAAATGGAAAAAGTTTAACTCATGTCAGTTTGGTAAACTTTTCATCCTAAATTGCGTTAGCTCTAATAACGCTTTAATAGTTGCAATAACACCGTAAACTGTTCTTTGTTGAGAATGTGTATATTTATTTGGTAAATATTCTCGCGAAAACAAAATAATTACCAACCCGCACTATGGTGCGAGTTATAATCTAGTATAAGAACAGGAAAATGGAAAGTAAAATAGAAAAGAGCAAACTAAAAAAAAAGTTGGTAACATCAATATCTGTTGTAAATTACAAGAGACCTGCAAAATAAAAGTTAAAAGTTATTACATCGGCACTTAGTACTATTAAGAATGCCGATGTATTGAAATCTTCGCCGAAAAGTCAAAATCTTTGACCATGTTTTTTTCACATTTCTCTACGTTTTAGACCAGTAAAAAAAATCTTCCGTCTGTCTGTCTGTCTGTCCGTCCGTCCGTCCGTCCGTCCGATAACTCCATTTCTAAATAAGATATCGACAAGCGGCTTTTTAGATTTTTGGGGTAAACATTTGGGGGTAGGGTGGTAACGATGGGGTAAAACTCCTATTTTTAGCGTTTTTTGGTTATAATTAAGATAATAATTATTGTATTTTATTAATTTAGCACTTGAAAGATAATTTTAAATTGGTCAAAAAATGTTACAAACTATTTTTTACTAAAATGCATTGGCATTTAAAGCAGTAAAACGTTTTTTTTAGCATATCTGACTTATTTATATCCTGATGTCAAGAAATTATATTTTAAATGAAAGCTGTTTTAAATGCTATATACAGTTTTTGGCTAGAATATAACGTTTGGGAGATACAGACTTTCAAACTTTAATAAATTATGCTGGTGTATTAATGGTCGCCCATTCACGATATCACACAACTTTCCTTTTCATAACGTTTCAAATTAGTGCCTATATTGCCGATGTTTTGACAAGGTGCTTGCAACTTTTCAGCTAATATGGATTTTGCTAACTGACTCATAGTTTTTGGTATTTTTTTTTAAACAACTAATTTAAAATATTTGGATTAGTTTAATTATCTTTTATGAGTTTCCAGCCATCCAACAATGAATATTATTACTTTTGAGTAAACAGATCTAAGAATCTCCGTTATATTACATGATACATTAAATGTTTGTTTAACCTCGTCCTATTCTACTTAATTAAGCATCCCCTAAGTGCAGGACTTGTGTAGGCTAGTAGTAGAGAGAACCACCGGATTATACTGACTTTCGAACCAGTTTTTATAGGGAGTGTTCGCTTCACTTACGCCTTCGCCAAATTTCGTTTATTAATTAACTGAAAAAGGAAAATCGGCGCCAGTGAGAATCGAACTCACGCTAGTTGGCTAGTAGACTTGTCATAGCACTATAAAATTTATATACAAACTGTTTTTGTCTGTAATTAAGCACACAAGCCACGCTTAGGCTTTTGATGGATAAAAAATATTGTAATTGCCAGTCTGCTAATAAATTATTATTATTATTATGATCATATTCCTCATATTTCAAAACTCATCTCATCATGTGAATTTATGTTATTTCAAAATTTTTCTCGGAGTTGAAAAAATAATTAAATATACATTACTGGTGTTGAAAGAAAGCAATAACAGTATAGTATAACAAAGCCCCATTTTTCTTAATCCGTAATAGTTAGGGGGAGAAATAAAGAATGAAGCGTTATCCTATAGTCCCAGGCACGATTCCTTCGGGATATGGTATGGTATAGCTTATATACAAGGTATGCGGGTATTTCCATCCTGACATCGTTACTTAATCCACTCTTACTCGAATTCTCTCACGTTAACTCACTTATCTAAGAATATATTCTTTATCTTATTATAACTACACTTTACAGCAAGAAGTGCTTGAAGAGTATTATAAAAAAAAATATGATGGTTTTTAAATTTCCAAAATCGTAACAAATTTATCGAGATCAAAACTTTTATTTGGATCCGTCTGTTTGTTCGTCCGTCCGTTTGTTACAGTTTGTTTTGAACACGATAACTCAAGAATTTTTTTAAGAAAAACAAGTTCTATAAGGGTAAGAACCTCATTATTTTTGGAAGTAGATTTATAACTTTATAAAGTACTCTTTTTCTAACCTGACTTATAATTTATTAAAAACCCAGGCCTAGATTTAAACACTTTTTGAAAGCTTTTTGCATATCTTTAAGTTGTCTTATATGAATACATAGTGATAGTGATCCCAAAACTGTCTTAAGTTTCCTCTACTCCTATCACATAACGTTTTCAAACTACCCCATTATGGACCAGAGTAGTTTTCCTCGGTGAAAATTTGCTTAGGGCACATCTTCAGGCTCGCATAACAAGCATAGTACATAAGAATGCGATGCCTTAATTGGCTTGATGTGCCGTCATGTATCTTGTAAGCCAATCACGACATCTCATTCTTATGCGAGCCTGTGGATGTGCCCTTAGTTGAATTTTTATGGAAACTGTTATCTGGTAAAAATCGATCCGCCATTTTTAATTTATGATTTTTGAGTTTTGACCCACATTAAGGCAAAAAATGCCTTCATACAAAATTTTAGCAAAATTTAAAATTAAAAAAATAGACCACCCTAATATCGCTGCCACTGTATAGCATACCTACGTACCTACGGTCTTGTTGATCTTTTAAACTTCTCACAGTTTTAATTTTTATGTGACTAGAAAACATTTGAAAAAGTGCGAACCAAATATAATCACCCAAAAAGAAAATCCGATGTAGGTCTGTGTAATTATTATTAAAATTTAATACATTTATTTTAAAAAACATACTGGGGTATATTTATTTTGGTATTTCTTGTGCTTTTTTTATTTATTTATTTCTTGTTTTTCTTGGTTATTAGGCACATAAAGACATAAGTTTCTTTAGTAGTTAATTACTTTAATTCTAACGTTTCGCTCAACTTGAGCTTCTTCAGAAGAAGCTCAAGTTGAGCGAAACGTTAGAATTAAAGTAATTAACTACTAAAGAAACTTATGTCTTTATGTGCCTAATACCCAAGAAAAACAAGAAATAAATACTGGGGTATATAACATGGCGAAAATCCATCAAAATGAAAAGTAATAATGACAGCGCCACATGCAATGAACTCGCGAGACGTATACAGACTTATTACATTCTAAAATGGATATTTGTCTGTTGGATAAAGGATGTTTTATGGATCGGTTTTGTGGAAAACCATAAATCAAGTCATTAACTAAAGGATCAATTTATTTTATAAAAATATGAAAGTCATACAAAGCCATTTTATTAAATGAAATATTCTACTTAAAAATTCTGATAAAAAAATGTAATTTAAGTGGATCGTGATTTAACTTTTAGATCGAAAAGCTTTTCCTTTCTGGGCAGGTAATGAGGTTTGATAAATACTATACTGTTTTGTTAAGGGGCTGTCCATATATTACGTAACGCAATTTTTCAAAAAAATTGACCCCCCCCCATGTGTAACAAACTGTCACGTTTACCAACAACCCCCCCCCCCTCCTGCGTAACGCGTAACAATATAAAAATTTTGTTTCGCAATAAATTTAACTGTATTCTCACTATTGATTCGTTTTTCTCGACAAAACAAACATGAACCTAAAATATAGTATAAAATAACCTTAAAAAAAATTTACACGAAAAAATCCCTCAAACTTTAAAAAAATATTCATAATCGATATCACACAGGGAAAAAATACTAGGTACCTCACCTCTTTTTACACTAAGTGACATATAACACGTATATTGTTTATGCACAGGTACACAAAATAGTACACACATTGGTGTTCTGTGAGTACACATTCCGCGCGAAAATGTATCATCGCCGATGATTCATCGGCAAGATCACCCAAGAACAGGGCCGTAAGATTTTTTTCAATATCAATGTCTACAGTTTTTTTACTGATTATAATCTTATTTAAATATGCATAGTTTCGTCAATTTTTGTGTGAAAAGGGGAATTATGGGCCACTAAATATTAATTTATGTTGAAATAAAAATTCATCTGCCAAGATTAGGAAATAAACATTAAATTTATTAAATTCCGTTACGTAACGTTTACCTAGACTTCAGTTTTTTATGTTTTTTAAAAATGTTCTTACTTTATTGTTTTTGTTTTTATTTTTTTCTTATTTAAAAATGTTAATTTTTAAACTTTTTTTCTGTTCTCTTTGATAAATGCCATTATATCATTTAGAGTTTTTTTTTATTAGAAAATAGATTGATGGAATAATAAATTTAGAGTTTTGTTTTAATTTAATTTTTTTCACAAAAAAAATATTAAATAACTCTATTTTTCAATATGAAACGAAATTTAAAAAAATATTAAGTTTTAATTAATTAATTAAATCGTATTAATACGATTTATTGCCCATTTAATTACATAGGTTAAAACTTGCTCCAAGGCTGTTAATTCTTAACCCAAAAGTGGGGCAAGTGTTAACTTTTGACATTTTTTGTTTAAGTTAATTTTACATAAAATCTGTAAAAGATAAAAATTTAATTTTTTCACTAAATAATAGCTGAAAGTTAAGATTTTTATATTCTATAAAATAAGAGTACAAAAATTAATTTTTGTAGACAGTAAGAATTTTTTCCCAAAATGTGTTAAGACTAGCCCCCTTCCCCTACTTAACTTGCGGATATATAAAACTTTTGGGCCACTTCATCTGAATATTACTTACTTGTTTTTGGTAATCATTTCTCTGTTTGTACCAGTACAATACTTTTATCTGAATTTACATATGTTTGATGGTAATTTGAAAATAATTAAAATAATGAGGTTAATGTGTGATCAGTTAATGTATTTTTCGCACTGCTGGAGACGATAGCCTTTTTATTTAAAAAAAAATCTAAACTAGCAGGGCTAGTAACTCCGAGCAGACCAAGAATAGTATATTCTATAACTAGTATGGAATAGACAATATTCCGCGCGGGCAGAAAGTTTGTCATACGAGCCGGCAGGCGAGTATGACGGTCCCGCGAGCGCCGAATGACTATTCCATACGTATTGTAGACTATACTTTTTCTTCGACTGCAAATATGAAACACTGTATGGCTTTAAACTGCGGACAAGGTTAAAAACAATGTTTTTTGTGACTCGACATTGTAAATGCAACAAAACACATATTTTAAAATAAAGAAATTAATGTTATTTAATAATTTTATCAAATCAATACCTAAAATAGATTTTTATTTAATTTTAGCACATATTTACAAATTATAATGCAAAAATTGAAGGTTATGTCAGATTGTTGTGACAGATATCAGGTCTAAATATTTAACAATAGTTGGAGCAGTTTTAATTTTTTGAACTAAATTGATAAAAAACTGGTCAAATATTAAGAAAACCTAATAAACTTTATGTAATTTTAACTCAAAACTTTAAATTCCATTAAATTATTCAATATTTGATGGTAATATATATATTTGTTAATTTTGCTACAGTTTTCTTTACTGATAAACAAGAACTACACTACATGTGCTCATTCTAACATTTGATAGGGAATATTCATACCGTATCTAGAGCTAGAATGGTTTCATTCTGTGTTTGAAAAGTGTGTGTATTTGCTTACATTCTAAAGCAGCCGTAGAAAAATTGTAGTCTGTTTTTTTTTATCTCTTTTTAGTTATTAGCATTATTTTACTTAGGGGTACAGTATAACACAGTTTGTAATAATAATTTTAAAAGCCTTTTATTATTTCATAGATTACTCTGATTAAAATAACGCCATATGCGAATAATAAGTAGATAATATAATTCAATCATTTCTGAAATCCCCTTATGATTGAAAGCTTTCTAACGAGCTTTTATGGTTCCCACCCTTATCAAAACTTATCTAGATCCGATAGTGTACAATTTATAAGTGTTTACAATACCAGGGATGCAAACATTATTTATTAAACCAATAAAGTTTCCTGTTTTATTTTTGTGACGTTCCACGTTAAGAGTTTATTTGTAACCGCTGGAAAAAAAAATGGTTAAATATATAATAATAATAATAATAATAATAATAATAATAATAATAATAATAATAATAATAATAATAATAATAATAATAATAATAATAATAATAATAATAATAATAATAATAATAATAATAATAATAATAATAATAATAATATTTATTGGTCTAGAAAATTACATATTAGAATATAATTATTACAATAAATATGCTATTTTACACTAAAATGCATAAACATTTGAACGTGTAAAAACAAAAATAAATATGTGATGTAAATCAATAAAACTAAAATAAAAATAAATTTAAAACTAAAATATTTACTTTTTCTTTTTGTTTATTTTTTTTTTTATCAAAAAAGGAAAAAGAAGGTAAGGCGCATTTTTATCATTAAAATATGAACTAAATAAGAGAAACACTTCATCTAAAACAACAATTAAAATAAGTAACTAAATATCAAGTATTAAAATACTTGCAACAAGTACCTAAGTACATAACACAAATACCTATTTCATGTTAGATCATTTTTCTGAGTGTAATAAATTAACTTACTCTAATATACCTAATTAGATTTAAACAGGAAACTTTTTCCATGATTATTTTTATAAACATAATCTTTCAAAATATGATAAAATATACTTTATCCAATACATACAGATAATACGACAATTACCAGCTTTATTTTAAATAGATAAACTCGATAATAACCCCCGCGTGGCTTTTACTTTATTGAGTGGATAATTATTTATTTTACCCACTCAACTGTCACTTGTCAAATTATTTTCTTGTAAATGTCATTAAAATTTTAATAAAAATATGAATTCCTAACCTATTTATTGGATAAAACCTTGTATGGCACTCATGGGTAAACCGATATTGCCCTCTCGAAAATTAACCTGCTTTACCCACTAGTACCATAAATAACTATTTCCTACGACCTAGTTAGTAGTTAGTGCGCATTTCCCATCCATTGCCTATAACAACGGATGGGAAGTGACGATTAGCTGATTTTACATACCTGCTGTCAGAAAATTAGTAAAATTCAAACACATAACCTCAAATTGACAAACTAATTTTAAGATAATTTTTGCGTTTCTTTAATGTTTAAGTGTTAAGTCCTAGGAAAAAAGGTACCCACCTCCAAACCATTTCAGTGCAGTCTCGTGCACTAAACACTAGGTTCGCTTACTCGATGCGTAATATACTATTTTCTAAGACTGGTTTATAATATACACAAATACCCACACTTTTTAAACATAGAATAAATCCATTCTAGCTCAAAAATAATAAAGCAATTATGGAAGAAATCTCCTGAATTAGTTCAAAAGTGGCGTAAACGTACCTACAACGCCAATAAATAAAGGATGAAGAAGAAGAAAAAGAAGAAGAAGAAGAAGAAGAAGAAGAAGAAGAAAAAGAAGAAGAAGAAGAAGAAGAGTCCATTCTAGCTCTAGATACTGTATGACTATTCACGGAATATTGTCTGTTCCATATTTGTTTTAGAATATAGGTACTATTCTATCATACTTTTCTACCCTTTTCACTAACATGTCCCTTTAAGTGAGGATAGACACATTTATTAAACGAATAAAGTTACCAGTTCTATTTTAGTTAAAGACAAACTTCTATTCTGTAGGATAAAGTTGTAGGCGGACGAATGATTGGAAGTTTCGGGTAGACTGATGATTGATTAAATTAAACCCAAAATGTACTTTGTATTGTTTTACGATAATTGTATTTCGTTTCATTAATTACTGTTTTCTTGTTATTTACAGAGTAGTTGTGCCTTTTTTCTTTTAATGATATTCTTTCCATGGATACACTATTTTATTAAAGATAGTAAGCAAACTTTTTTAGATAACATCGTTATTTAAAATAGATTTCTGTTTTTAAATTGTTAGTTTTTAACTAAGTTCCTGCAATCAAACAGTTTAAGGTTGCACTGATAGAACAAAACAAAAACAGGATTAAACTGACATTAGAAAAAAATACATTTATCCAACACCTTCACAGAAACACTTGTTTTGAGCACTATTTTAAATGTCAAAAGTGAGTTTTTTTCCACTAGTGACTAAAAAATTTTTCACCCACTCTTTTACGTACAGCTTTTGATCTCACCCAAAATTGATTAAATACCCTATTAATTAAGTATTATAACTATTCTATAAATAGAAGCGCATTAACTAAACCATAAAAATTAAAGAAAACCCCAAATTATTCTTTAGTTTTTGAATAAAATACTGTTTTTATTAAAAATTCTGTCATCACCGCGTCCATTTTGACGTTTGTAAGAAAAGAAAAGTAAAACTAGCAATTGTTTATTTTTAATACTTAGGCCATGGCTACCTATTATTTTAGTATTAAGAAAACTTAATCTTAATATTTTTGACATAATTTTTCGCAAAATTAGAGATTTTTATTTAAAAATAAAAGGTGTTGCATAAAATTAAATTCTCAACTTGTGTATCAAGTCCACTTAATACACTAGTTAAGAAAATAACTATTAAAATGGAAAAACAAAAGCATTCGGGTTTCACAATATCTTCAAAAAGCCCTAGTGTTGCAATGTAAATATTAATAGACCCAAATATATGCTTAATACTAAGTATAAGGTAGATAAGGGTATTTCTATCAAAATCGCTTAACTTTATGTTATGCACATATATTTAGAATTCTATCAGACGCATTTAATAAATATGACTATTATTTAACAGCTAAATAGGTACTTTATCGTCCTAATAATAAATTTTTTATAATTCAAAAAAGTCCCTTGTCGTGTCACCATTAATAATTATAATTAATAATTAAATGCTTATATTTTTAAAATTATTAGGTTTATACAGTTGTTTTAATTTTAATTATTTTTAAGGATACTCTCTAAAGTGTTAATTTAAATTCTAAAATAATTTTTAACACTTTTTTTCGAGTTAAAGTATCGTACTCAACATCAAGCGTCAGTCCCTTGACACATGTGAAATTTAAAAATTTCCGTTTTTTTGCAGTGCTCAAAAGTTAATAGTCTATTTTCTATAAACAAATGATTTAAAGTTAGCAATAAATACCATTTGTTGCGAGTCAGCCATTTCGAATTTAGTGCTAAAGACGTGCTTGTGTTGAGAACAAGAGGTGATGACGGTCAATATATCAGGCCCTGGTGAGTAATTCTGTTATAATTTATTGGTAATTGTTTTTGATTAATTTTAACTTTTTTTTTGTATGAATAATTAGTATAGAAACTAAAAACGCCAGTATTTTGTTTCAATCAGAAGATTTTCTTTGGTTTTCACGAAATTAATCAGTCCCTTGTCGTCAGTCCCTTGTCGTCAGTCCCTTGGTCGTAGAAAAGACAAAAATTCATGTCGATAGATCTCGACGCGCTGATTCCAAAAATATAGGTACATAATACCCTCAGATTAATATTTTGGAAAATATAAGCGAAACAAAATTACCAAAAAAAATTTTTTTCACCGCGTGGAAAAAAAATCACATAAATGTCTGTTCCTTTTAAATACATTATAACCAACCCGTTTTCAATTAAAAATGTTATCAAAGAACAGAATTAAAAATAAAACTATATGACTCGACTTTCATAGAAGTACCCATAAACATTTAATATATTTACCAAAATGTTTAGAAACATTTTGTACTTTGAATTTAAAATGAAAATTATTTGTGCAAATATTTAGTAATTCTTCAGTTATTTTAATATGTAAGTGGGTTTTGAAGGGTACTTAAAAATGACAAATGTAGTAGAGTAGTTATGAATCACGAAAAGTTTATATATGAGTAATTTTTTGAATCATTTAATTAATTATTGAATTATAATTTAATAATTATTGATGTTCCTTTCTATTTAATGAAATATGTAGTTTTAAGTCCATCAAAATAGGTAGTTTTAAATTTTGTTATTAAAATATTTAGTTTTAAATTTTATTATTAAAATATTTAGGATTTAAATAGTTTCAATTAGTAAATTGGAGTTGCACAAAATAAAAAATAAAAACTGATGGATTTAATTTTCTTGAAGAGAAAAATCTCATCAAAAACTACTTTTTCTACGACTGCTTTAGAATGTAAGCAAATACACACACTTTTCAACCACATAATGAATCCATTCTAGCTCTAGATACGGTATGAATATTCCGTATCAAGTGTTAGAATGAGCACATGTAATGCCATCTCTTATTTATAAAAGTATAGAAAACTGTAGCAAAATTAGCAAAAATATTTGTATTTTACCATTAAATATTGAATAATTTAATGCAAATTAAAGTTTTGCGTTAAAATTACATAAAGTTTATTATTTTTCTTAATATTTGACCAGTTTTTTATCAATTTAGTTCAAAAAATTAAAACTGCTCCATCTATTGTTAAATATTTAAACCTGATATCTGTCACAACAATCTGACATAACCTTCAATTTTTGCATTATAATTTGTAAATATGTGCTAAAATTAAATAAAAATCTTTTTTAAGTACTGATTTGATAAAATTATTAAATAAAATTAATTGCTTTATTTAAAAATATGTGTTTTGTTGCATTTACAATGTCGAGTCACAAAAAACATTGATTTTAATCTTGTCCGCAGTTTAAAGCCATACAGTCTTTTATATTTTGCAGTGGAAGAAAAAGTATAGTCTACAACACGTATGGAATAGTCATTCCATACTAGTTATAGAATATACTATTCTAAACTTAATAGAAAAAATAATAAAGACGAATATATCTGTATACTTACGTAAGAAAAAGTTCATGTAACTCGCTATGGATTCATAGGAAGATTCTTACTTTTAGCTGGTAAAAGGAATTCCTGAATATTCCATAGTATTTCCTAATAACTTTTAAAACAGGTTTTGATCATTTAAATGTGAACATTTTTTTTCACAACTAATTATTATAAAAAAGTTAATTTTAAATAAAATATTTTTGTTTTATTTTAAGCTTTTTAAATTAAATATTTTTGTTTTATTTTCGGTAGGTATCTACCTATAAATATAATTTATCCAATATATACAGATAATAAGACAATTACCAGCTTTATTTTAAATAGATAAACTCAATAATAACCCCCGCGTGCTTTTACTTTATTGAGTGGATAATTATTTATTTTACCCACCCAACTGTCACTTGTCAAGTTATTTTCTTCTAAATGTCATTAAATTTTTTAATAAAAATATGAATTCCTAAGCTATTTATTGGATAAAACCTTGTATGGCACTCATGGGTAAACCGACATTGCCCTCTCGAAAATTAACCTGCTTGGATGACTCCTCGCAGGTTAATTTTCTTGGCTTTTACTTTATTGAGTGGATAATTATTTATTTTACCCACCCAACTGTCACTTGTCAAGTTATTTTCTTCTAAATGTCATTAAATTTTTTAATAAAAATATGAATTCCTAAGCTATTTATTGGATAAAACCTTGTATGGCACTCATGGGTAAACCGACATTGCCCTCTCGAAAATTAACCTGCTTGGATGACTCCTCGCAGGTTAATTTTCTTGGCTTTTACTTTATTGAGTGGATAATTATTTATTTTACCCACTCAACTGTCACTTGTCAAGTTATTTTCTTCTAAATGTCATTAAATTTTTTAATAAAAATATAAATTCCTAAGCTATTTATTGGATAAAACCTTGTATGGCACTCATGGGTAAACTGATATTGCCCTCTCGAAAATTAACCTGCTTAGATAAATCCTCGCAGGTTAATTTTCTTGGCTTTTACTTTATTGAGTGGATAATTATTTATTTTATCCACTCAACTGTCACTTGTCAAGTTATTTTCTTCTAAATGTCATTAAATTTTTTAATAAAAATATGAATTCCTAAGCTATTTATTGGATAAAACCTTGTATGGCACTCATGGGTAAACCGATATTGCCCTCTCGAAAATTAACCTGCTTGGATGACTCCTCGCAGGTTAATTTTCTTGGCTTTTACTTTATTGAGTGGATAATTATTTATTTTACCCACTCAACTGTCACTTGTCAAATTATTTTGTTGTAAATGCCATTAAAATTTTTAATAAAAATATGAATTTCTAAGCTATTTATTGGATAAAACCTTGTATGGCACTCATGGGTAAACCGATATTGCCCTCTCGAAAATTAACCTGCTTGGATGACTCCTTGCAGATTAATTTTCTCATGGGAAATATCTTAGTTTACCCACTATTACCATAAATAACTATTATAGTAGTTTCGTTATGTTATTGAATACGATTAAGGTCTGAGCAATTTTTTAAGTCTTGTTTATTTTACGAATCCTAAATTACGCTTGGCTGACGCCTCGCAGGTTAATTTTTGAGAGGGCAATATCGGTTTACCCATGAGTGCCATACAAGGTTTTATCCAATAAATAGCTTAGAAATTCATATTTTTATTAAAAATTTTAATGACATTTACAACAAAATAATTTGACAAGTGACAGTTGAGTGGGTAAAATAAATAATTATCCACTCAATAAAGTAAAAGCCACGCGGGGATTATTATTGAGTTTATCTATTTAAAATAAAGCTGGTAATTGTCTCATTATCTGTATGTATTGGATAAAATATATTATTAGATATTTGATGAATAATAACACCACATTAATAATGTTTTGTTATTAGATATCACATGACATGTGATATCTAGTAATACATTGTATCGTCTAGCTCCGTTATCTTATTGAATACGGTAACAGTCCCTGGGAGTACCACCGACAAACAGTGCAAGTTTCTGACATTAGCACACATTTAACTTGATGTTTTATTGATTTTTCAATTACAGAAACCATATTTTGCATCTGCAGCGTATCTATTTGCGTCATCGGGATATAAAAAAACCATTTACTTATATGTATGTAAAACTACAAGGGCTTCCAATTTCCTGAAAATATCGTTTGAAGAAATTCCACACCTCCTTGGAGAACAAAAATCCCTTTTGCTATCAGTATAAAGGACGATGCAATATTGAATACACCCTTTATCTTTTGTCGTTCACTTAACTTGGCAGGACATACTTTAAAATTTGATATACAGTTACCGGTTTAACAAGCACAGCCGATGTCAAATGGGGTGGTTATAATATAAAAGACTATATGTTTTTAAATCTTATATCCTGGTTCTGCCGGTAACTTTTATTTTTAAATTGGGTTCTTAGAATATATCTGGCACTGCCAGACTGCCAGGAATATATGCGCACAGTCCAATTTTGATTTTGTAACTATTTTTCGTTTATTTTTTCACATTTTATATAAAAAAAGTTTAAGAGAAAGTCATCTAGAGGCAAATATTTTTAAATTATGAGTTTCTTTTAAAATGTGTAATAAGGAAAACTTAAAAAACTTCGCCTGTGGCACTAAATAAAAACAATATAAAATTTTTATTAATACATTTTATAAAATTATATGATCCATCAAACGGGGAAATGTGAAACCTTAAGATTTCTAAAAACATTGGCCACCCCAAGAAAAATCCTGTGTGCGCCACTGGGCAGTAACTGCAAGTAAATCTCAGCTGCTACCAGGGCCGTAACCAAAAAAAAAATCTAGGGGGGGCTCAGGGCCCAGGGTAAAAAAAAGAAAAAATACCTTTATGAAAAAAAGCTTTGTCCCTGACGATTTCTACATTTCTACCAAACTTGACTACCCTGCAAAAAGAAAATTGGCTCTCCAAAAAAATACCAGGGGAGGCTCAGCGAAAAAGCCTCTACGAAAAAAAAGCGAAAAAAAATTGGCGCCCCCAAAAATTGCCTTTAAAAGCTTTGTCCCTGACGGTTTCTACGAAACTTGGTGCCCCTGCAGAGAAAAGAATTGGCGCCCTAAAAATTTACCTTTACAAAAAAAAGCTTTGTTCCTGGCGGTTTCTGCCAAACTTGGCGCCCCTGCAGAAAAGAATTGGCACCCAAAACCAAAAATTACCTTTACGAGAAAGAAAGCTGCTAAAAAATTGGAGCCCCAAAAATTACATTCAAGTAAAAAAAAGTTTGTCCCTGATGGTTTCTACTTAACTTAGCTCTCCTGCAAAAGAAAATTGGTACCCCAAAAAAAAAACAAAAAAAAACTAGGGGGGGGGGGGGCGGAGCGAAAAATCCAGGGGGGGCTCAAACCAAGGTCAGGGGCTCTTTGTAATTTAAAATATAATCTAAAATGTTATTTTTACCTATAATATGCATAATTTTATTTTATAACAATAATAACACAGGCCCACAAAAGAAAAAAAGTGGGCTGTGCTGGGGTTGAGACCTAACTATTCTTATGTATTTTGGGATGCTGAATACGAATCTGTCATAAAAAGGCACTTCGTCTGCTTATTTTGTTTCTACACTGAAAAAACTGTCTGGACCCACAAAAAAAGTGGTCTGTGCTGTGGTTAACACCCACGGATTCTTATGTATTTTGGGATGCTGAACACGAATCTGCCATAAAAAAAGGCACTTCATGGGCTTATTTTGTATCTACACTGAAAAAACTGTCTGGGCCCACAAAAAAAAGTGGTCTGTGCTGGGGTTGAGATCCACTTATTCTTATGTATTTTGGGATGCTGAACACGAATCTGTCATAAAAAAGGCACTTCATCGGCTCATTTTTTTTTCTACACTGAAAAAACATTATGGGCCCACAAAAAAAAATAGTCGTCTGTGCCGGGGTTGAGACCCACCTATTCTTATGTATTTTGGGATGCTGAACACAAATCTGTCATAAAAAAGGCACTTCATAGGCTCATTTTTTTTCTACACTGAAAAAACTGTCTGGGGCCACAAAAAAAAGGGTGGTCTGTGCTGGGGTTTAGACCCACCTATTCTTATGTATTTTGAGATGGTGAACAAGAATCTGTCATAAAAAATGCACTTCAATGGCTCATTTTTTTGTTACACTGAAATAATATGAGATTTTTACCATTTTAGACAGTTTTTTCAGTGTAGCAAAGAAATGAGCCCACGAAGTGCTATTTTTATGACAGATTCGTGTTCAGCATCCCAAAATACATAAGAGTATGTGGGTCTCAACCCCAGCACAGACCACTTTTTTTATTTTGTGGGCCTGTGTAATTATACTTTTATCTCTTTCTGTAGAACTTCTCTCTTTATCTAATCTAAATAGGCGGCAGTCCATTATGGAAATATAGCCTTAAGATTCTGCAATACAGTCTGTATAGGTTTATCTGATACTTGCAACCATGGTTAATAAATTCAGAATTTCACATTAAATTGAATATAAAACTAACCACCATAGAAATCTAGCTATAACGTGACTTGGTATTTGTGGTGTTCAATTCAAGATTGCATTACTTCTATCAGTCAATATTATGAGAATCAAAATTTAATCTTTCACATAGATCTATTATTACACTGGTCGTGAGGTAATTAACATGAAATTGGATACAGATTTAGATATGATAATTTATATGCTGTCATCAGAAAGATAACAAAGTCCAACAAAACGAACTTTGAACATATTAAGGGCATTATAGACTAAAACTAAAAGCTGTTCTTTCCGATAAGCTCTATATTTTGAGGTAATAAATTCCTTTTAATCAAGAATCAGAGCTAATAAATACAACAACCCAATAATGCATTAAAAACCATCCGTGAAGATATGTAATGCTACGCA
The DNA here is from genome assembly GCA_958510825.1 of Brachypterus glaber. Classification (NCBI taxonomy): domain Eukaryota; kingdom Metazoa; phylum Arthropoda; class Insecta; order Coleoptera; family Kateretidae; genus Brachypterus; species Brachypterus glaber. The sequence goes on along the minus strand of OY294044.1, from coordinate 12,385,489 downwards.
TTCCATTATATACTATTCGCATTAAATTGTATATTGCATTTTCCCAAAAAAAAAATAATTTCCAAAAAAAAAAAATACATTTTTTTTTAAAAGATCTTTTTTTGAAAATCAAAAAGTTTTTAAAAACATTAAAAAAAAAATTCAATTTTTTTACATTTTTTTTTTTATTTTCTTTCTGGGAAAAACGAAATTTGTTTGAAAATACCTCGCACGGACATTACCTCGCATAAAAAATTACCTCTAAAAGACATAATTTTTTAAATATTATAAAAAAAAACAAACCATTTTTTTTAAGAATATTGATATATTCACAAATAATCAAAAAGCTGCCAATAAATCCCCAGCAAAATTTTTATAAAAATAAATTAAAAAACTAAAAACTATAAATGTGTTTCTTTGCTAGCAATTTCATCTTATTCAACACTTTTCTAAAAAGAAAAAAAATTGTCTGTACACACGATCTTTATAATACACAAAGTTTTTATACACCGAACCCTCGATATAGGTTAACCGATTCATTTTGAAATATGTACTAAAACTAAAAGCAAATAATTGTCTTTAAATTTAACCAGTAAATGATAAAATATGAGCAAAAATACTACAAGATACAATAATCGCAAGGAAACAGATAGAAAATTAAAAACTACCCTTTTCGAGGTAAAATCCGTTCGAGGTCAAATCTTTCGAGGTAATGTCCTTTCTAGGTAATGTCTATGCGATGTATTGTCCGTGTGAGGTATTTTTTCGAGGTAACGTCTTTTCGAGGTAATGTACTTTCGAGGTAATTTTTATCGAATTATTTTTTTTCGAGTTAATTACTTGCGAGGTATATTTTTTCGAGGTAAACACCGGTCCCCGTAGCCTCACTAGTACAGTAGAAAAAAAAATGATTTACCTCTACCCTAATATTTGGCTCAAAAAACATGTATACATAACTAATTCCAGAAAATCCATCTTTACAATGAAACGATATAGAACTGTGCTAATTACACAAAAGAAGAAAAACGTTTAAAACTTCTCTAGAACATATTTGGTGCACATTTATATACTGGAAATTCAATAAAACCTGCAGTGACTCATTCCTCTGCTGCTTTCGTATAAGGGGTCCGCCTTTGCGAAGCTTCGACGAAATTACGCGAGTCGCACCCGAACTGGTATGATCTTCGCCTTTTACACACATTCGCAACTGAGTCACTGCAGGTTTATTGAATTTCCAGTATAGTAATTTTTACCAGGAAAATCTTATGGTATAGTACAGTGAAAGGCATTATTAAATGAATTTAAATTTTTGCAGTGTAAGTAGCAAGATAAATTATTTTCACGTGAAATGAAAGTTTCCCGTATTTCCTTTAGAAAAACTTTATTTCCAATTTACGTTTGTAAGTTTACACTTTAATAAGGATGTTTGAATTTCTTCAACGTTGGCTAATTTAAATTTTTATAGCTACAAATACCACTTTTGTTTTACTCCAAGGCATTCTTGAGAATAAGATCTTTTATCTACGTTCTACCTAGAATTAAGCACATATTTGGGTTTCGTAATATTCACATTGCAACACTAGTGATGTTTGAAGATATTATGAAGCCCAAATGCTTTTGTTTTTTTTTTCATTCTGACAGTATTATTTTTCTATTGTCTTATATAATATAACAAGTGATATGATTATCATCGATTATAATAAATCCAAAATGATCAAAATTTGCGTTACGTTATACTTGAATGTTCCCTAAATAACACCTTAGCAACCCTAAAATATTCAAAATCCTACTCTTTTTTTTAAGATTTAAAAAAAAAACGTCATTATTTCCTAGACTTATATCTCAAAAATTTTAGGTGCTGAAATTTTTCTAAGGTCAGATTCGGTTTCTACGCCCTCGAATTAGTAAGAAAAATTTACTTTCCGAACGGGGCAAAAAAAAAAGTTGAGATTTGTTGCCTAGTGTAATGAATTTCAGACTGATGACGTGTGCCTGAAGATGGTTTTTGGAACGGAATACATTTAGAATACATTTAGAACGGGATAGGTCTATTGTTGAATTAGGTATTAGTTTCGAACGTTCGGAAGATATCCCATGAAATATAACAATAACATTTGATGAATGTGGATCACAAACAAATACATAAAACGGCGGGATACAAAATGCGAAATATCCATTAAATGAAATGGTATAGGCTTATCTGCGGCAATTAAAAATAGAATCATGCCATAATTACTCATTGCCGTCAGGGCGTATTGTAGTTACGACGATCGAGACGTATATTAATGGTTTACTGGGACATTTATAACCCATAACACTAAGTATGTAATGACTTTAATTAAATAATCTGATATTTAGGTCAAAACGTTTAATGATAAATCATTTGCGTGTTTTTTCTTAATAAAAACCTATAATAGTAAATATAAAATACTATGGGCTGTTTCATCAAGCAAGATAATAAATTAAAAATCGCACAGTGAATATTTTCTTTTGGAACAGATTAGGTTATTGGGTGTGCGCATATACTGCTTAGTTTATTTTATAAAATATAACTATATTCTATACACAAACATATAGTATTTAAACCTGCTGTAAAAATATTTGCTGTGCAATTTTTAATTTACTATCTTGCTTGAAAAAACATACCATAGTTTCATTATAAATAGACATTTTTGGCGCCTGCGTCCAAGTTTAAAAATTTATTGTACAAGTCGCCGATAGTACCTAGATATAAAATATAAGAAATATTAATTGTATTAATTAGTAATAAATTATTACATTTGAAGATTAACATAAAACTGCAAAAAAAAAATTCCAGATTTTTTGAGATACTTCTTCCTAAAATGGGGACAAAACCATCAATTTTGGCTCTGAAATTTTTTGACTAGCAATATTTTGTGTTCACCATCAGGACGGAATATCATAAATGGCAATATGTTTTTTCTATTTGAGTTGCATTAAAGACTCATTCATAATCACATGCGTGTTGCTTATGAGCCCATTAGCACAAGCAAGTTTATTTTTTCTTGGATTGGCCCAACGAACTAATGATTTTCTCTCTAGAATACGCATACCGTTAATATAAATTATAGCCAATATCTCGGTTTGTTTGTAAATAAATAGTAGGTATATTCAGGCCTGAACAATAACAATAACCAGTAACTGTTATTGTTGTCTGTTAGAATAAAGCTGTGCGAGTAAGACAGATGAATGTATATGTTGGCTACGTTTTTGTCAGTTTTTACGAATGAAATGCCTATTCTAGAGAGAAGAGTTATTAGTTCCTTGGATTGACCACATGGGAAACAAACGAGGCTTATTTTTTTTGGAACCAGTAATTATATACCTTGGCATTATCAAAAATTACGTTTATTGCAGTGTTGCCAACTGTTTTCACAATAAATCAAAATTTCCCCAAATGCAGATTTTTGTATTTTTTTTCCAATAACCACTAAAATAGAAAACATAGAATAAAATATTCGTTTAATAATAGGTATAGTTAATACTTTATTATAACTTTTATTTGGTATTTTATTACATTTTTACAAACAATAAATCAGAAAAAAAAACAATTTCAGTTAAGAACCTTCTCTTTTTGGAAATTAAAAAATAAATAAATGTTATAGTTGAATGGAAATGATTTGGGTCTGTTAAATATGGTCAGGGTCAAATAGCGACCGTTTTCATTTGTCCCTGACCACATCTAATCAAAAACTTGTTAGTAGGATTTAGTTTATTGAAAAAAAAAACATTAATTTTTGGACCATGTGATTAATAAAATCAAGCAAATTTCGTAAATTGCTTGAATTTAACCTCAGAGATGCTTAGTTATTAGAGAATTAGTGTAGGTACTTACGAAGAGTTGGTGCATTTTTAAAGTGTGGTGCTTGACTGTACTCCTTGTTTAAGCAAAAACATGCAATGAAGATATGTAATGCTACGCATTCCATTATATATTATTCACAGTAAATGGTATATTGCATTGCCCAAATGCTCGAAAGAAAAAATTATTTAAAAAAAAAAGTTACAAAAAAATATATTAAAAAAAAAGATTTTTTTTGGAAAACGAAAAATTATTAAAAAAAAAATAAATAAAAAGTTTTTAAAAAACTTTTTTTATATAATATTTTGGCACAATAACAATTCCAGCTGTTTTTAGGTACAATTTGTGTATTTAAAAATAATTTGTCCCGCTCACTTTTTATGTACGTATCAATTAAAATCTCATATCGGCCTGGCGATTCTCTTCGAATAAAAAGCAGAATCAAGATTCAGAACTCTCTGATTTCGTCGCTACTTTCTTTTCTTGTTGTTATTTGTTTTTGTCTATTTTTGTATTTACTGGCAATATTAGGAACAGTTACTTAGACAAGAATCTCAAAAAATTACCTTTTCGCTTCTTTATCGAGTAAAACACATTATGGGCGAAAAAAGTGCATGTTTGTGCCTACCTTATTACGCTCACCCTGCAATAATCAATGCTACCCAGCTTGCGACAGTCAGCAAAATTTTACAAATTTTTATAGTGGAAGAGCACGAATTACGAACTGCGTTTTTGTGTACGCCATTACCAACTGGATACAGATACATCATATTTACAGGAATCTTTTAGATATAACAGGCAATGCCATCTATGACACAGAGGACGAACAAGTTTAAGAGGGGGTGGCCATATTAGGAATATGGTAATAATTGGCTCACCCACCTTATTAAAAAATAGGTCAATATTTTCATGCGAATCATGTAAACTTTATAACATGTATCAGCAATTTGCACAAATGTACACAAGGGGTCTTATATGTAAAATGAGGGTTGAAAATTTATTATTTCTCAGTCCTATAAATTACACTCTTTATTAGGTTATTAGGCCCTCAGTAGGCAAGGGTTTACAAAACTTGTTTTAGATTGGCGTCAATTATAAAAAAAAATTAAAAAAAAACTGCTCCCAACAAAATAATACTTTACCCTATATACCTAGGTTTGTTAACCTTTGTGGCCCCAAGCGGGGTACATTTGTACCCCAACAACACAAAATTTGGGATATTCTCGTAATTTTTTCTGCAGTAAAAGTTGTCAGTAGTAATATCATAAGTGCATGTTTTTACTGTATTAAAAAAATATTTTATCCAATACATACAGATAATAAGACAATTGCCAGCTTTATTTTAATTAGATAAACTCAATAATAACCCCCGCGTGGCTTTTACTTTATTGAGTGGATAATTATTTATTTTACCCACTCAACTGTCACTTATTTTCTTGTAAATGTCATTAAAATTTTTAAAAATATGAATTCCTAACCTATTTATTGGATAAAACCTTGTATGGCACTCATGGGTAAACCGATATTGCCCTCTCGAAAATTAACCTGCTTGGATGACGCCTCGCAGGTTAATTTTCTCATGGGCAATATCTTACTTTACCCACTAGTACCATAAATAACTATTGCTTGACAATTGTTTGAGTGCATTTTTCGTGTTACAAAATTCCGAGACCGCAGGTCAAGGAGTTTTGATGAAAAATACACGAAAACAATTTCCTTAAGCAAAATGTTTTTTTATATACAGTAAAAAAATATGTATAATTCAACATGCACGAATGGTATTTTGAAAGACTATTTCACAAACAAAATAAGTATATAATTTTACCATGTTAAATGTTGTTTCATATTTAAATTAAAAATTTAAGAACTAAACAACAATATTACTTTACAACTATAATTAAAATTTTAAATCTTAAATTTTCCGCGCTTTTTAAAACTACGATGTTCACTTGTTCGCGAATGTTGCCAAGTCTAAACTTTGCTTGAGGCATATTTTATGCTTGAGATTATTCCAATAAAATAGTTGTTATTATATATTTTAGAATTTAAATAAAAATCATTGCTGTTTTTGTTTAAAAAGTTTAGTTTTCAACTGAAAAGAAATAAAATAACGGTTGTTTCCACCCGTAAAAAAACAATTTGCCAGCGGTTTATAATAAAGTTTGGCAAAGCTGTACTGGTACCAGCGCAGGCATTTGATGATTTGATTTCTGTCATTTAAAAGAAGTAAATTATTTACTTTTTAAGAAGAAGCAGGCACATTGTTAGTAGCTTTCATAAAAGTTATTTGGCTTTAAGTATAAACATGATTAAAACACAGCAATTTAAATCTTTAAATCACTGTATCTCAAAACTACTTTTGTGACACATATAGCTTTATTATTCCAACGCGACGATATGAGAACCAATTTATTTTTTTACAGTGTGGATATTATAATCTTTTTAAGGTACGTCGTAATAGTTTCAACTAATTAAAAATATAGTAATTATTACTTTTAACTTTCTAAACATACCTAATTATTTGGTTTATTATTTTAAGTGTCTTCTACATTAGTCGTAATAGGTACAAATTAAACTAATGGTAAAGTATTAAGTTCATTAATATATTAATAAAGTTGGATTTCACTTTTAGAGATATGTAATACATATATATTATGTATTCATAATAGGACGAACTTGTATTTTTCATTTAGCTTAAAACATAAACATGAGCAGATAAAAATTCCAAACAAAAAACGAAAAAATTAAAAAAAAAAGATAGTTTTTTTTTTTAATTTCCCCCCAATAACTTTTTCGTTTTTGGGGGGATTATTTTCAAAAACAATAGAAATTTCCCTCATACAACTTAGTTTTTGAGTTATCGTGCCCACAAAAAACGTGACGGACGGAAAGACAGACGGAAATTTTCAAAGCTTTTTATTTTGTCATGAAACACAATTGTATCCTAATATTTTCTGTCTGGGATGCTTTTTGGCGATTTTGAAAAATTCGAAACTACCGTATTATACTATTCTAGGGCTTACTCGCTGTAAATAGTATGATAAAAAATATCACAAAATGATAATAAGTAATTTCAGAGTAATTATGAAGTAATCTTTGCCCAACTCCGGGTTGTGGGTATTTTTAGCTGCTAATTAGTCTCGTCTACACTAGAAACTAGGATTATAAAACGGACTTTAAATTTCCAAGTTCTGTAAGCTGCTTTTCCAGTCCGAACCAACCTTTCTTGTATGATACAATAAAAGAGATTAATTATCATTAATATATTATAAGCGGATTTTTACTGTAAAAATATAAAAGGTTCTTTAAAAATATAAAAGTTTGATATTTATCGATTTAACTTTGAAATTAAATCTCAGTAAATACCCACATTATTCCATTTATTATTATTTTTATAGGTATGGGTAGATATGTAAATTAGTAAAGTATACGAAGTTGTTAAGGTATACACTAAAAAAGCATGTAATTTTATTATCCTAGTCATTAAATTTTTGTAAAATTTGAGGAAAATCGCAACTGGAACTGGAAATTGGATTGTATTATGCATTAATATGTTAACTTACAGGGTGGGTAAAAAAAACGGGCCACTTTTTAAACCGTTATAACTTGTTTGCGTTTTCACCGATATATACAAAGTTTGGAACGAATATGCTCAAAACATGCAAGTTTCTGTAGATAATTTTAATTATTTAAAATATTATTTAATTTTTCAGTAATAAAGCTTTTTCTAAAGGGGTTAGAGTAAAACGTATAATATTATAAAATATCAAATAGTATAAGTTTTGATGTGTTCGTGAAAAAATTTTTATTATAAAATTGAGAAAATTGTGGAAACCATAGCTCTTGCCCCGAAACGCCTTTTTTTGTGGTTTATGGTTTAGTTCGTGAACGAAGGATTTTTTATTTGAACGCAAATTTTCGGCGGGAAAACTCAATTTTCGGAACATCGAAAATCTATTTTTTGGGAAAATTATCACCATTTTCCTATTTTTTTTTTTTGAAACCCCTTCGATCACTAACCAGCTATTGTAATTAGGAAAACACCTAAAAATTTCAGATTGATCAGTAAATTGTTTTTTGAGAAATCGTGGTCACCGCAAACTATAGAAAAAATGGCGTTTCGGGTCAAGTACAATGGTATCCACAATTTTCCGAATTTTCCAATAAAAAATTTTTCACAAACACATCAAAACATATCGTTGACTTAAAGTGTTAACCTGCTAACTCCAGTTTTGGACGAATTGTCGTTTTTAATACCGTTCAAAAGAGGGAATGGAGCTCTATACAACTAGAATTATGAAACAAAAGACCTCTACTCTATCTTTATCTCATTTGTGCTACACTTTCCAGCCCACCAAATAAATACTGTATTTGTTTTTCATACAACAAATACAGTATTTATTTGGTTGGCCGGAAAGTGTAGCACTAGCGGCACGAACGAACATAGCTAATGTCAATCTGTAGAATAAGATAATTCTACTAAAATTTAGATGGCGCCAGTAATTTCTTTAATAAAAATAATATAATTACACTTTTCGCCCGGCCAAGTAAATATTGTATTTGTTCAACAAAGAACAAATACAGAATTTGTTTGGTTGGGTGGAAGTGGAAGTGGAAGTGTATCTATGTCTTCTATCCTTTTTGGGTAGAACTTTTGTCCCTGTCTAATTTAACGGGAGAAATCGCCATTGAAAGAAGATGGATTTTTTTTGAAATTTTTTTCATATTTTCCAGAGGATTTTTAATATACCCTCAAATTTCTGTACGCGAGTTCTGGAACAGGCTGTATATATCCAACTAAAGTATAATGTAAGCACTTTGTAAACTGAAACCATTACCGGTATAATTTCCGATAGTTATTTGTCTGAATTACAGGAACATTTTCTTTCCAGATAATTACCGACATTAAAGTTTAAAAACCATTATAGTAACCCCTGGTTCGGGTCGGCCTCTCTTGACTACTAGTAACATTTAATACCTGTTATTTAGTGCTTGACATGTAAAATTTTAAAATTAATGACGGGATGTTTTTTCGATTAATATTTTATAAATGAAATTATACTGTCGGGATGAGATGATTATTAAAGTACATAGAAATTAAAACATTAAAAGCTTTTTATATATATTTAATATATTAGATGTAATAATAATATTGGAATTTCCCTTCCTCAAAAATAAAAATAAAAAATAGAGCTATACGACCCTTAACCAGGTCTATTCATTCAATGTCTCTAAACCCTGTAACTGAAAACGAGCTTGTCACAATTATTAATAAATTAAAAAATAACTCAGCCCCCGGACCTGACAACATTACCGCCAAAGTTATAAAAACTTATATTTATCTGTTAAAGCCTCTTTTACACATAATAAATCTTTGTTTTTTTAAGGGTATTACACCAAGCCAATTTAAAGAATCTATAACAGTACCAATTTATAAATCAGGAAACAAAAAAAATCCAACTAATTTTAGGCCGATAACCCTTATTAACAACTTTGCCAAAATATTTGAACATTGCCTAAAGTCTCGCTTAATGGCTTATTTAGTCAACCATGGCATTTTGAGCAAGAATCAGTTTGGCTTTCAAAAAAACATAAGCACTGAGGACGCAATTATGGAACTGTTAAAATTTACTGTCTGTGCAAATAGTAAAAAAAAGAAATGCCTTGCGCTATTTCTTGACTTAGCCAAGGCATTTGATACCGTTAATTTTGAAATACTATTACACAGACTGGAAGCTATAGGAATTCGCGGCTCAGTGCTTAATATTTTTAGGAGTTATCTCTCGGAAAGGCTGCAAATCGTTAAGATAAACAATGAAAAAAGTGACCCCCTACCTGTCACCATGGGCGTACCCCAGGGGACGGTGTTAGTGCCTCTTTTATTTCTAATTTATATAAATCAGTTGGGTAACCTAAAAATAAATGGTAAAATAATTTCTTATGCTGACGATACTGTGGTTCTTTTCGAGGGAGACTCCTGGATTGAAGTTTTGGAGAAGGCTGAATTGGGTTTGCAAAAGGTTTATGCTTGGCTAAACGAGAGTCTGTTAAGTTTAAATATTGCAAAAACCCAATTTGTTACATTCTCCCCTACATCTGTTGGTCAACCGTTTTTTGAAACAATCAAAATTCATGATGATAACTGTAATAATTTTTTAACTTGTGATTGTAACCACATAAATAAAGTGAACACTGTAAAGTATCTAGGACTAATAGTTGACCAACTTAGAATTTTAGTTACTAAATTTTATCAAATAAGAGATTTTTTAAGTAAAAAAAATCTTATAATAGTTTATAATTCATTGGTGGAGTCGATTCTTAGATATGCTATCGTTGCATGGGGAGGGTGCTATAATAATGTTATAAAAATTTTAGAAACAGTCCAAAATTCAATACTCAAAATTATTTTCAAGAAACCCAGATTATTTTCTACAGATACGCTCTATAATGAAGCCAATTTGCTTAAAGTTAGATTAATCTATGTAATACAATGTATATTGTGGATTAACAAAAACAAAAAAGAAACGCTCCCCCCCCATGTACAATATCAGGTCTAACAATGCACTGCCTTTACCTTTGTCTAAGAATAATTTCACTCAGAAAACTTCGTTTTACTTTGCCCCAAAATTTAACAATATTTTGCCTAGTAAAATAACTCAGTTGGCGTATGTTAATAAGTTTAAACAATTTAGGATGGAGCTAAAAAAGTACATTATTACATTTCAAGAAAAAATTTTAAAAATCATTTCTTATCAACAATAAGTTTTATTCTAATCTTCTTATCATTAAGTTGTTTAATTTCTTGTTTGTTTACATAAGTACAAATTAGTTTTTATATATATATTTTTTTTTTAATTTATATATTTTTTTGTTTTTGTTTTTTTTTTTTTAACTTTAAGCTATTAATTACATTAAGAAATTCACACACAAGGTTATGCTTAGGTGACTTTCCATAGTTATTATTTTTTTTATATATATATATGTATTAACAATACGATTGTATTCTTGTGGTATAGGTTTTTAAGATAATTTAGGTATGGATATATGTTTTGTAATTTTAAGCAGATAAATAAACGATTTGATATTTGATTTGAATATATTTAATGATATTAGATAAATATATTTTTTATTATATAAAAAAGGTTATCGATTGTAAGACTGAAATTTAATCAAATAATTATTATTATTATAAAATGTTGGAGTTGACAATGTATACCGTTTGTAGAAATTAAAGAATGCTTTTTGTGTATTTCGGTATAAAATTTATTAATAGCCTAGCCGACTTTCAGCTACCTATGTAGCCATTTTCAAGGCTACTGAAAAGTAAGAACATTGTAGGATGGGGTACAAAAAAGTTAGGTTAAGTAGACTTCCTTTTGTCAGGCGTACAAAATCGTCACGAACACACTTAAAATAAACATTAATAATAAGAAATAGGACTGCAGTACGTTAACAAAGACATTTAAAATAGAAATATAAAATCAAATTTTGACACGAAAAATTTTTCGTGCTGTCAAGGATGGACGGTATAGAAGGGATCTGTATATAGTAAACTGACATGAGCGCCGTTGCCAAAACGGATTTTTAATGAAATTAAATCGTATACGATTAATAATATTTAAGATTGATTTACCCAATAATTATTTGGTAAATATTATTGGGTAAATCAACAATTTAGTGTTAATTATTGGGTAAATCAAGTGAAACTTCTCTTTCATTCTAATCTACTTAACTAAAAAAATAGTCTGATTAGGCTCTACTAATATTATAAGAAAAAGAAAAGAGACATTAAGGACATCATTAGCACCCTAGGCTGCATATTATAAGAAATCAAACTGAAAATCCCTCTCACTAAAAAATATATTTTTTTTTAGAACAGGTTAATTATATTTGTTTTTATAAGAAGCATAAATAAGGCGTATAGTGCAAGAGTGGCACATCTCACTTTATGGAAATATCGAGATAATGGCTATTTAAATTTCTCCGATTTTTTAATCTTTGATCTAGGATGCATTATTTAATTTAAAATTTACCTGTTAGGGTTTTTAGACTCAACCAATTTTAAGGTAATGTATGACAAACAAATTTATTTAACTTTCTTTACTTTCGTAGAGAAAAAAATTGGTGGGTCACTATTGTGTTCATTTTGGGCCACTAATGCATTACGAACGAGATCTGACCTTTTTGAGTAGATCTCAAGAAAGCGTTCTCAATAGACAGTTATTTTTTCTTGTGAAACTAATTTATATGAAAAAAATATAATTAATAAACTTAATATATTTTCTGCAAGATGAACCTATGTAGGTACTGTAAGGAGGATAACATTTTAATATTTCATTCATTCATATTATTTGTTTGAAGGAAACACACATATTTTAGTTATTTTTACGTACCTTTTTTTCATGTTTAGCATAATAATAACACACAAAAATATAACGAACACATTTCTTTGTTTTCTTTGACTTTGAGTTTATGACTGTCAAGATATGTTTGACTGGTAGCCAATACCTGTGGGCCACTCTTGCACTAATAAAAGCGATAATTTTAATAATGCAATAGTGCTTTAAATGCTTGTATCGTGCCAAAAAGAAAACCCTCTGTTATGAGGGTGGTATGTTATGAAAGATATAGATGTCCTTATTGCATTTATAAAAAAAAGCAAATCTCAAAAAAACACATATGGCCCACTCTTGCACTATACGCCTTAAATGCAGTTAATATATTCATGGCACCAGAATACTCCAATGGAGTATTACTCCATAAGTAATTTGATAATCAAATTTTGATTGAATGATATAAGTTACTTACTCTTATGAAAATGTCACTCTATACATAGCGGCGTCAGTGGACAAAGCCGCTTCTAGATAGAGTGACTATATAAAAATGGTGCATCAGTTCTAAATGGCAGTTTTTGATCAATGACGAAAAATCGCTCTCCTAGTTCGAATATTAATCTAAATATAGTTTTCGTCCATGTATCCTACACTATTTTTTATTCGACTGTGATATCTTAATAAATAAATTTGTGTTTTTAACAACAAAGAACCTGGCACACATATAGGGGGGTTCTTTTGCCTCAGTCAAACTGCCTCAAATTTTGATATTTTGTAATTTCGGGGGTAAAAATTAAATTAGGAAAATTGCAGCCAAATTAAACAACAAGTTTCTAAGAAAAACGCTTTTAAAAATCTAGTTTTATGACAGACTTTTTTACGTATATTAAGATTATTTTAAATATTAACTTAATTAGTCGTTTTTAGTTTATTATTAGTCCTGGACTTAGGGGATGCTTAATTAAGTAGAATAGTACGAGGTTAAAAAACAAACAAAACAATTTAGGAGTATCTTGCATGGAGGGCCCCAAATAAGCTTTTGGCTTGTGCTGGGGGCTCTCCATTAATTTTGATAAATCGTCAAAATATCTGTTAGAGTTCAAATGTCATTGGTTTGGATATCAATCAACCAATCAACGTCGACTATTTTCCTTTTTGCATTAGTGCGAAAAATTATTTTTTTCGTACAGATTTATTATACGGAAAGTGGTGCTTTTAGATACAATGGAATAAAAAATATGGAAATGACATTTTTATCGACATCATAAGTTAAAAATGTTATCTAGGGAATGCAGAAATGTTTATTTCTAAAACTGATTGAAATCTACTGATTTAATGATTTGTTATTTTAGAACTGATGAAGCGTTAATAACGCTGCCTTATACTGGATGGCTCACGCTCTATTTAATACTTTTTGCAGTGGATTTCTATGAAATAGAAATAATTATTTTTCTAAATATATCTGCATTAAAACTTTTTTTAATGATTGTTACTTAGGCATTTAGTGCTACTAAGAGTGCCGATGTATTGAAATCTTCGCCGAAAAGTCAAAATCTTTGGCCACGTTTTTTTTCACATTTCTCGACGTTTTAGACCATTCTGAATCGAAATCAGTGAAAAAAATTGTGCGCCCGTCTGTCAGTCTGTCTGTCTGTCTCTGTCTGGGTGTAAACTCCTAACTCCATTTCTACATGAGATATTGACTTGCGGTTTTTTGCATATTGTTTATTATCGTATTCCGAAGAGATGATTAGATTTTGAGGGTAAACGATTGGGGGTAAGGGGGTAAATATAGGGTAAAACTCCTATTTTTAGCGTTTTTTGTTTATAATTAAGGCAATTATTATTATATTTGGTTAATTTAGCACTTATATAAAAGATAATTTTAAATTGGTCCAAAAATGTTATAAACAACGTTTTCCTAAAACGCATTGTTTTCGAGATATTGACGTTTAAAGCAGTAAAAGGCTTTTTTAGCATATCTCACATATTTATAACCTGATTTCAAAAAATTATATTTTAAATAAAAGCTCTTTTTAAGCCCTATAAAAACTGTTATATACAGTTTTTTGCTAGAATATAATGTTTTAAGGATACAGAATTTAAAATCAAACAAAACACCTAGTTTGAAATTTGCAAACTAGATGGCTCTAATGTACAATAGTGCCGATGTTTTGACAGGGTGCTTGCAACGTTTCATCTAGTTTATTCTTGTATTACAAATTTTCTGCTGAATTACAGAAAACTTTATTTTACACAGTAATTAAAAATTCAACTACCATGTCATAACGGCCAAGGCCTTAGAAATGGATGTCAAAATATACGCTTTGTTATAAAGTTTAACTTTCGTAAAAATAAGCCCTTTTAAAGGATTTAAAGAAAAGAAATATAAAAAAGGTAATGTGTTTATATTTTTTATTCTGGAAATCTTATGTAAGGTTCTTTAACATTTATACATACTTTGAGTCAAAGTATATTTTAAAAAGTAACAAATGTCTAATTAAAACATAATTTATAAAATTATTTATTTCAGGTATAATAAGAAAAAATCTTACGCAAGATTTTTCAAGACCCCTTTCCAAGACCCCTGACCCCTCTTGTAAAATATCGTTAAATTTTTGACAACCCTTTTTCGCATAAAAATCTTACCTATGTAATTTACACGATCCCAATTTTTTCTGCAGGTTAAAAAGAAGATTGAACATTTTGTTTCAAATTTGTTATATCTACTCTTGAACTAAAACTAAATTGAACTGAAATTCAATTTTAAACCAAGATTGAGAATTCTGAACATTGAGAATAGTATAATAATCTAAAGGGCAGTAGGTAAAATAAATAAAATCCTTGACAGCATATCTGATATAGTTTTTTTCAACATTTGTTATAAAAGCAAACAATACAGTACAATGTATAACAGACTAAATGTATCACATGTCGATGTAATACATTTACCGGTTCTTTTTAAGGTTTCTAGCGCGGCTTAGAAATTACAAGAAGGTCGGAAAAAGTAAATACTTCCAAGGCTCATTGGATTAGGCCTTTATAAGGACTCGGAACATAATCGGGTCGGCAGGGCATACCAGATGCCTTACGCAGACTAAAGAGCGTAACGATTTTAGATCCGAGAAACAATATTATTTATTGAGGATGCGTTTTGGAGTCTAACACGACTCCATCTTCAGCTCCAAAGACTAAAATAAGAAAAACAATAATGTAAAGACTAGTATAACGAGTCTAAAAGTGTAAATAACCTCTAATCTACTTAAAAAATCTACTTACAATAGTTAATCAAAGGGCCCTTTTGGAAATTGTTTTTCGTTTTTTCGTGTCGTATACATTTTACGAATGTTCATGTATATTGTCAAGAGTTGGCTAGGTAGCCATACAGGCTTTACCTAAATTTCATAAAACAATTTTATTATTTATAAATTAGTACCTTGTATTGCATACAGATGTTTTGCACACCAAGCATTCTTGTGTTATTGAACTTAAATAAACTAGGTTTGTTTGTAAAACATTTTGATATAAATACGGTACGTAGAATTAGAATTAAATTATTAGATTATCAGATTGAATACCGTAGAGTCGATGGTTGGGTAGTCCCAAAGTGGGCAGTGCCAATTGGGCAAAGTAACTCTGACATCTCTGTAACCTAAAGTGGTAAGAACGTGTATTATAAATATTGAGTTTAATTACCCCAACCCCAAACCCGTATCCAGCAAAATTGAGAGGAAGACCATTATTCGTAACACGAAGAACCCCATCATTCGTGACAATATTATTTGTGACAAATCTTGATTAACTATTGTAAGTAGATTTTTTAAGTAGATTAGAGGTTATTTACACTTTTAGACTCGTTATACTAGTCTGTACATTATTGTTTTTCTTATTTTAGTCTTTGGAGTTGAAGATGGAGTCGTGTTAGACTCCGAAACGCGTCCTCAATAAAAAGAAACTAGGAGAAAATAGACCCTCTTTTTAATTTATACCTAACTAATATTTTAACTCCTACTTTTGGGTAAATATGGCTTATTAGATAGTAGATGGCTGGATTAGGGTTATTTATATTAAAAAACGTTTTTTTACTAAAACTGCAGACTTTTCGTTCGCTTTATTCTAACTTCTTCAAAATGCACAAGTAAGAAGTGAGGAAGTTGGAATAAAGCCAACGAAACGTAGGCAGTTTTAGTAAAAAAACGTTTTTTAATATAAATAACCCTAATCCAGCCATCTTCTATCTAATATTATTGTTGGGTTACCAAACCAAGCTTAAATATTATTATTATTATGCCTAATGAGTGAGAATAGTAATAGTAATGGTAGGTAGGTCTGACAAGTAAGCCCAATGGCCTTTTGTCAGCCCCGAAAAACTTACTCAACTTGCTACCTAGCTTCTGCTTACCTAAACCTGCCTGGCCACTGGATGAAGCTTATGACACCTAACCAGGCTAGAAGGCTTTACTCTTTCCTTCCGAGTCCACCACTAAGAAGATATCCTGCCTACGTCACGTCAGTAGATGTAGTAGTATATTTACAAGATAGTCAGTTTAAATTGTTGCGTATTATAGATTAAATATAGCTTGACTACATCTTTACGGCAATGACTAAGAATGTGACCTGTAACATAGGAACATGAATTAACTGTTATTAGGTTTATGAACATAATAATAATAAAGGTCTTTATTAAAAATATGTAAATAGTAAATTACAAAAAAATTTTATGGGCGAGATTTAGTACGTATAACTACAGGCAGGCTAGGACCTGCAATCATACGTCTATTCTTACATCTAACCCGTATGAGTATAATGTATACAAAATGTTCACAGAAGATAACCTAAAACAATAACATAACCTATCTAACCGTGTTGAGAATTATATGTGAGCAACCAACTATGCATAAAGAAATACAAATAAAACACACTACAAATTTAGCAGTAAGAAAGCATTAATGGAGACATCCAATCACAAAAAAAAGAAAACACCTACACCTCCAAACTGACAACAGTACACCAATCTACGTGGTATAGATTTCTTCCATCAGCAAGATTTTTAACAGTTTTGCTTTAAACCATAAAAGTTTTTGACCAATAAAAGTAAAATTTAAATTATTTATAACACTAGTAATTTGGTAAGAATATGACCGTTTAAAAATTTCAGAAGCATGTTTGGGAAGTGTCAGAGTATTTTTAAAGCGTATATTTACATTATGTACATCCGACCTAGGTTTAATTTTGTTGTATAGATATGTCGGAGATTTATTAGTTAGGATCTTAAAAAATAATACAGCTGAATGTAAAAACCTTCTGTGTTCCATATTTATCCAACCAGTTAATTTAACCGTGTGGCTGATGTGCTGGTTACGCCTAATGCCATGAATAAATCGTAAGCATGAATTCTGGAGTTTTTGAATGCGATGTTGATCAGACGCGAGGAGACAAGGCCCATAGATAACGTCACAAAAAACATTTGTGACAAGACTAATGTTTCACAGAGCATTATTTTATTTTTTTTGTTTAAATATTCTTTATTTTGGTACAAAAGCCTCAAGTTTAAATATGCTCTACTTAAACAGTTTGAAATGTGCTTAGTAAAACGTAGGTCCGCATCCATGGTTAAACCTAGATTTTTTACATCGTCGCGAAATCTAATTATTTCATTATTTATATTTATGCTGGCACTATGATCTGTGAGAAAATCTGTAATAAGATTTTTTTTGCCGAACAGCATAGAGACTGATTTGCTAGTATTTAATAGTAGGCAGTGTTTTTTTGATATTTCGTGAATATTGTTCAAATCAAAATTTAAAGCAGCAATGGCTTGCGATGACGCATCTGGTCTAAAAGAGATTTTTAACTGGCTGTCATCAGCATAAAAATGTTGTACTGCAGAAAGACATGCAGAAGTGAAGTGTATATAATAAAAAGTAGAGGCCCTAAAATGGACCCCTGCGGCACACCACAAGATATTTTATTAAAACCTGATTTTTTACCATCATAGAAAACAGCCTGAAACCTATTACTTAGGTAACTAGCCAACATATTCACTGCACTTTCTGAAAGTCCAATATAATGCAAGATAGCAAGCATGGTATCATGATTAACACAGTTAAAGGCCTTGGTATAATCTAGCATTGTTAGGATGGTTAAAAGACCTTGATCGGTGGCAGAAAAAATATCATCTGTTATGTTGAGTAGGGCAGTAGCACAACTATGCCCTGGTTGAAAGCCAGATTGAGTACTGGGTATTATATTATTCAAATCTAAGTGCATTTGTAATTGTGACTGTATTACTTTTTCTAATATTTTTGAAAACGTCGGTAAAATACTAATAGGGCGAATATGGTCATAGCTCGTTGGATCTGAATTTTTTGGAAGGGGTATAACTAGCGCTTTTTTCCATAGGGAAGGAAATACTGAGTTTTTTAGGCAAAAATTAATTACATGTGTAATGTATGGCAAAAGATAAGGCACACACAACTTAATTGTTAAAATGTTGATTTCATCGCAACCCATAGCTTTACTTTTGATGTTATCAATAATTTTTAAAATATCAATTTCAGGTACTTCTTCAAAATGCAATTGTGGACTATTAGGAATTTTAGTATTGTTTTTATAAAAAGAAACAGTGTCCTCATCTTTGTCCAGCTTAGGAATAGAGTTAATGAAATGACTGTTTAAGCTATTGACATCGGAAAGATTTTCGGGCAATAAAGATGACTTTTTACTAAGCATATTGAGGGACTTCATATTCGCCCAAACATTGTTAGAGTTACAGTTATTTAATTTTATGTTATAAAAAACCTTTTTTTCATTTTTTATCGCTAAGCAAACAGCATTTCTAATATTCTTGTAAGATAGCCAATCCACGTTACTTTTAGTTCTTTTATACCGACTAAGAGTTCTATCTCGTTCCGCCATCATTTCTTTGAGATTATCAGTTAGCCAAGGGGCATATTTTTTAGTAATTCTAATGGTTTTAAAGGGCACATGAATATCGAGCAAACTTGTAATATTACTATTAATAAAATCAATTTTATCATCAATATTATTTATATCATATATATTTCTCCATGGTATGGATTTAAGATCATTTTTAAATTGTTCGTAGTCTAAGTTTTTAAAATCTCTAAATGTCTTGAATAAAGGCGATAATAATTATTATAATATTATATTATAATATTATTATTATAATCATATTATGATGTCAGAGAAGAAATATGTCTATAAAATAAATTTGGAAAATAAAGTATTTTAATTCAACTAATATGAATTTGTTTGAATGGAGATTAGGGGGGGGGTGTCTAGCTCACTGAGTTGACACAATTAATTTTAAAGAATATTTTTGATATTTTTGTGGGTGGTGGGCATTTCGTGTTCTTATAAAAGAAATTTGCAATGATAGGATTAGAGTGGATAAAAGACTTACTAGGGCAGATGGTTTCCGTTTTTAGGAGGGGCTTGTCGAGATCTCCGTGAATTTGAGGGTTCCTCATAAATCAAGATTCATTGTGGCATATTCTAAGTACCCTACTTTGAATGGCTTCAAGTTTGGACAAAAGTCCTTTGTCAAGGGTAATTTTATTCCAGGCTGGGGCTCCGTAGAACCTTACTAGTTTAAGGGTTTGGTTATAGAAAATAAGTTTATTTTTTTCACCTATTAGGTGGTAGAGTTTGGACAGACAGTTATTGGAAATTTGGAGGGTGTGTTTGACTTGCTGATCCCACGTAAGGTTTTTGGATAGGGTAATGTCTAGATATTTAACATAGTTTTCCCAGTTAATGTCTTGGTCAATTATAATTATTTGAATGGGTTGGAGTGGGGCATTTCTTTTCCTAGAAATTAGTATGCCTTTCGTGTTGTTGGCATTTTATTTAATTTTCCATTTAGAAAGCCATTTTGTAAGGGAGTCCATTTTTGCTGGAGTGCGTTATGGGTCCCCTGAGGGTTTTTGCTTTTGCTTTGTGTTATCGGCATACAGGGCTATTTAAGTAGCGTTGGCTTTTGGGATATTCCCAGCAAATAGGTTGTGCAAAATTGGGAAAAAATTGTGGAAGGGCAGCTGATGGGACCATTACTGGACGGAGTCTGCTATTTTGATTTGAAAGTTTCTGCCTTTGAGGAAGAAGGCTATAGCTATAGCTAACTCTTGTTAGGAGCATAATATTATTTAATTTTATTATTTATTACTTGACATTACATTGACATTACCTTGACATTACTGGACATTACGACATTATTTTGCATTTTTGACAATACATGTACACATTTTGGCCAGTGAGACACCCCTCGGCCTATTCTTAATAAGTTAACTAAGAAGCCTGATCTTCAATATATCTCACTAGTCGCAGTAATTTGAAAGGCAATATTGCCACACAATTTCGTTTGTAATGTTAGTCTTTATTCTATATTGTTAATATTTGCTAGATTAAAAATTATAAAATGCTATGTAAGGCTGCTTTAAGTTTTCTGTGGACCTATACCCTTTTCTGTATAAAACCAAACAATAAAACCATAATTTATATTACGGATTGTGGTATACTTAGGGCTGTAAAAGTTACTTGGATGGCGTCGCAAATAATAGATATAAAAATGAAAAAAATCATCGGGAGGCAATTCGGTGTTAGCCAAATTTATCTTAAAATAAACTGAAGAAAAAGTGTCAGATTGGAGGCCGAGAAAAAAATGTCTACGAACTTACGTTGGCTATCGGTAGAGATTGTATACCATACAACGTAAAATAAATTGACGACAATTTGTCGCTTTGGACCGTATTGATTCAAATCGGCCTAACGTAAGAAATTCTTAAGCATTTTTTGCTAAGAATGCATCTCTCAACAATTGAAATAAATGTGAATACATAGTTTATTTTATTTACTTTGTTTTGTGTTTTCTTCAAACCTTTTATCAAGAAAACCAGCGTTGCTGCAATAATTTGTTTCTTTTGTCAATGTTTAATTATTTAGAACGTCCATGTCTTAAATAAACAGTACTGTTTCTCCACAGGGAGTTTTCAGTATCAAAATAACAAAGGAGTTTTTATTCTTAAAATAACACAAATCGTGATTTTCTTTCATAATTTCCCAAAACACATTTATTTCTTTACAAATTATGACTTATTGTATAAAATACAATTTGTGAAGACATTAATGTGTTTTTACACTATACGATACCCCCGAGCAACAAAGCTGTAACTCATATATTGTCATTTTTCACGACAGCTAAATTTCTAAAATTTTTAGTGATTGTAGTGGAAAAGGAAGTCATTATTTGAAAGCTTATAAAATTCTCTATTTAACTGTTTAAGTATTTATTGTTTATTTACTGTTTGTTTCTGATAATATTCAAGTTTAGAATTTCTTATTTAGTGATTTTAAGTAAACTTTTGCTTAAAGTGGACTGTGGAGAAACCTGAGTAGTACCACCATGTGTGTCTTTTTTCAAGGCGTTTACCTATGAGTATAACTCAAAATGGGTCTAACTTGAGTTACATCCTTGTTGCTTGGGAGTGTCCTATAGTGCAAAAACAACGTACTACTTAAAAGTTTCAATTCCAAGTTAATGTTCGGAGAGGTTCTTTAAAATTCATGTCGAACCAGTCTACCAATAATTACTCTGTACGATGACTAGAAAATAGATTGATGGAATAATAAATTAATATTTTTATTATTTAAATTAAAAATTTCTGTCCTTAGGGAACGTTCAAGTGTTACGTAACGCAAATTATACCAAAATTCATACACTTCACACCCCGTTTCTCGCGTTATTAAAGACTGCAGAGCATTCATGTTTAGGCTACCCCCCCCCCCAAATAGGGGGTGTGTTAGGGGGGTAGCCAAAATATAAAATCTCTGCAGTCTGGGAACCGGGGTATGAAGTGTATGAATTTTGGTACAATTTGCGTTACGTAATACTTGAACGTTCCCTTACCAGTTAATTATAGTTTCGTCAATCGTTTTTACAAAATAAAAAATTTCCCCAAATGCACATTTCTGCACTATTTCTGTAAAAACCACTCAAATAGAAAAACAGTATATAATACTTGTTTTATTATACTACTTCTTGTCTAATAAAAAACTTGTATTGCGCTTACAATCTAAATTAACACCATAGTAGCAAAATTAATATCCACGGATTTTTGTTTCAATCCTTCTGCATAATAATATAAGTTCTTTAATTTATGTTTTTATCCAATACATACAGATAATAAGACATTTACCAGCTTTATTTTAAATAGATAAACTCAATAATAACCCCCGCGTGGCTTTTACTTTATTGAGTGGATAATTACTTACTTTACCCACTCAACTGTATCTTGTCAAATTATTTTCTTGTAAATGTCATTAAAATTTTTAATAAAAATATGAATTCCTAAGCTATTTATTGGATAAAACCTTGTATGGCACTCATGGGTAAACCAATATTGCCCTCTCGAAAATTAACCTGCTTGGCTGACGCCTTGCAGGTTAATTTTCTCATGGGCAATATCTTACTTTACCCACTAGTACCATAAATAACTAGTTTCATTATACTACTACTTGTTTAATAAAAAACTAGTCTAATAAAAAACTCTCCGCAAGCCTCTCTTTTTATTAACTGGGACGCGTGCGCCAAAAACGTCTATAAACTAGTATTATTAAATATTTGTAATAATATACTATTTTACTATTCCTTACAACTACTTTTGTTTTGATTAACACAGTCGTCCAAAGCAAAAGTAGTTGTAAGGAATAGTAAAATAGTATATTATTACAAATATATTTTTCTACATTTTAAAAATCCAAGTTTTTCAATTAATTTATTTATTATTAAATACTTGTTTTTTAATTTCTTATTAGATAAATATTGCTAATTTTTCTCCGACTTTGCGCTTACTATCTAAATTAATACCAAAGTAGCAAAATTAGTATCCACGGATTTTTGTTTCAATCCTTCTGCATAATAATAAAAAGTTCTTTAATTTATGTTTTTATTGCTCCTTTACAAGAATCTAGTTCGGAGACACTGCATAATTAAGGGCATATGTATAGGCTGGCATAATAACATAGTACATAAGAATGCGATGCCGTGATTGGCTTGATGTGCCGCCATGTATCTTGTAAGCCAATCACGGCATCGCATTCTTACGTTTTATCTTCTTATGCAAGCTTCTGGATAGGCCTTAAAACTATTTCCCTTAATATTGAAGTAAAGTTATAAAAAAGAATACTGCTGGAATCATAGTATTGCGAATGTATAACAATCCAAATTTTAAAGATCGCACTGTTTTAAGCAATAATAAGTTAACCCACATTGTAAGATGACAGTAAATTTTTGAACTTAAATCTTAATATCTTTTAAACGTTTCGCTAAAATACTTGAAATTAAGCATTTGCTTCAATTATACATGTATCATAACATGTACAAAATTTCTTTAATTCACATCGTTTAAAATGTATTGAGTAAAATGTTCAACACATATTGTCTTTTCACAATATAGGTTAGTAACCCATTAAACATTGCAAAATACAGTACAATTATACATAATTATAATGAGTGATTTTACTAGTTTAAGATGTTTGAAATTAATTTGGTGCTGATTGTTTAAAAGTTTGGTTATTTCTTTAAAAATAACTTGAATATGGAGCAGCGTGTAAAAGTTTTTAAGTTTATTTGGACGAACCGTTTAAATTAAAAGCATAATAAGATAATGAAAATAATGCAATTTCAGACAAATCTGTCCATTGTATGGAATTATTGTGGAAGTACAATAGATGGAAGTTAACGCTATTGAAATCAAAAACAAGTCGAAGAAAACTACGCGGAGTTATAAGTACTGACCTGTCCAGCGAAAAGATCGTAACTAATATTTTTCGATATTTTGAGTTATTGTTGTTGAGTTTATTAAACTGTTTGGGTTAAAACTAGAAAAAAAATATTCTATTATGATATACAGAGCGGTCCAAAAGTCACCGCCCCCTCTTAACTTTTGAACCAGTTGAGATATCGACTTAAAATTTGGAACTTTTAAATAAGACAACTTAAACTATCTTTTAGCATATATTTAATACTTTCAGCTCTTAAAATGTGGGCAGGGGGGCACGGGGGAACATTTTTTTAAATGGAAAAAGGGGTCGTGTAATACATCATTTTAAAGCTTATAAAATTCTCTATTTAACTTCATATTTTTAAATTAAAAAAAAAAAAAAATTGGGTTTAAAATGGGATTGAAAATGGGTATTAATGTCAAAATTCCTCTAAAAAAAATAAATAATTTTTTTAAAATGCCTAATTTCATCATAAAAAAATGTTAATTATACTTTTAAACTAATTTTAGTTGACATAAATAAAAATTTATAAAAAAACTTAAAAAATCGAATGTTTTAGCACAAAAAATTGAAAAATCAAAACCTTAAAAAACATTTTTAAAAAATTTAAATATGTTAGTTTAAATAGAGAATTTTATAAGCTTTAAAATGATGTATTACACGACCCCCCTTTCATTTAAAAAAATGTCCCCCCATGCCCCCCTGCCCACATTTTAAGAGTTGAAAATATCAAATATATGCTAAAAGATAGTTTAAGTTGTCTTATTTAAGAGTTCTAAATTTGAAGTCGATATCTCAACTCGTTAAAAAGTTAAAGGGGGGGGGGGTGACTTTTGGACTGCACTGTATGTAATTATCAACCCGTAAAGTTTATGATATTGGGTACTGTGTGTTTGAAACTGTGAAGTGTAGTATACTTGCTATCATTTAAGTCTTGAGATTATAAAATTATTTGTTTACAACTAGGATAGATGTGGATTTCTTAGACGCTATTTTAAATGAATACGCGGCAGCAATCGTATACCATAAAGGCCAAAGGTTAAAACGAATTGTAAAAAAACTTACACAACTGAAGAAAATTTTCTTGGTTTAACTTAATATAAAAAGTCCAAATAAAATGACAAAGGTAAACTTAAATTGATTTATTAATGTTCGCGAACTTCAGAAAAACTGCAGCTAAATTATTTAGTTTTCTGTGAAGTGCTGTTTTTTTTAACAGTTACTTAACTTTAATCAACCTAATAATTTAAAATTATGATATCTTTATTTACAGAAAATAATATTTATTTAAAATAATTTTAATTTTGTTGGGGTCGGAGGAAAGTATTTTTCTTGCATTCGCAACATTTCCGCACTAGCCGCTACTAAACATTCGCTAATGAGAAATAAATCACTTTTCGCACGTAATATACTATTACATCTTCATGATGATATTATATATTATTATTATTTTGTCAGTTACGACCTTTATGGTTAACAGAGCAGTTTACTTGTCTAAAATTAATTTAAATTTTTCTAACAATCCAAACTGAACAATGGTGAGCAATAACAATTTAAGAAAAACGAGAACCACAGGAGTGGAACTCATTGTATTGAATTGTTAGTGAAATTCTTTGATGGACATTTGCTAAATGAATCGAGCACAGAAAACAGAGTTTAATCTCTCGAGAGTCCTTCATAGTATGGCGAAAACCACTCTGCAACGGGCCACAAAGAAACTTCCAGGAAACAGTCTTATCGCGTCGAGCTCTGAGAGTCCTCACCGGAATGCCAGTGACGTCACGTCTTGACGGAACCCCATATCAGATAATCCATGTCAACAATAAAGTTTTTGCAGTACGGTAAAAAATTCTAACTATGTCTAGTCTATACGATGATTCCTAGAACAGTAGCTTCAAAATTTAACAGTGAAGTCGTCAAGGATACGTTGTCATCTCTTTAGAAATAAAGTTTATACCTAGGTATCATTTTTTTTTTTGACCTATGATTTAATTTTTCGTGGATAATGATCGGGGTCGAATACCAGACACGCTAATCTTGAATAAAAATTACGTTTTAGACTTACCAATGCAAACCAAGAGTTAATCCTGCTAGTAGGAGGTCTACACATTATAACACCATTCACAGTAGAATATGAGGTGCTGGGTTTCGGAAGATAATGGACTGTTTTCCTTAGAAATGACCATAGCGAACCTAATAAAACTTTATTTTATACTGTTTTAGAATATACTTTATAAATTTTGGTTAGAGATTTCAAATCTGTTCACATAAATAGTCTATCAATTCTTAATTCAGAAAAAATAGTTGCAGATATATTTGGTAGATTATTTTCTAAAAAGAAATGTATTGCAGTGTATTAAATATCTGTGATAAATTATGACTCATAATGTGTCAGAACAATAATTCACTAATAATAAGTGACAAATAATTTGTCATTAATCGATATATTATGGTCAAAGATGATAATTCGGCCAATGACGTTATTGGCCGGTCACTGATGACAATGCCCAGCCAAATCGGACATTATCGATAATGACCAGCCAATAACGTTAATGTCCATGTAATTTGGGCAATGTTGATAGTTTATAATACAAGAGCATAATTGTCCGGGAAATGTCGTCATTGCCCGTTAGACAGAAGCCAGTGATGATAAAATTGAAAGTTAGGTTAAAAAACTAACCAAACATGCCCAAAACCAACCTTAATGTAAACCAACGGCCCACAATTAAAAAAAACACCAAACCAGGCAAAAAGCAAACCAAAGCAACCTCAAAATCAACATTGTACTGCCGTTTTTGGCCATTATCGTTAATGGCCATAATGGGCCATAACGACAATGCCCGGACATTAACGATATTGGCCAGGGAAATGGGACATTCACGTCATTGTCCGACCATTATCATCAATGCCCAATTATCGTCTTTGCAAGTAACAGATACAATAATATGCATATTTCTTGAGAAAATAAGATGGAAAAAACCTCAGTGATAGTTTTTTCCGAAATGCAAATCAATAGACCGTTCCTGTAATTGGATTTATATTCTCTGATCAAAACTTATCTAGAATAAGCCAAAACAGTATAAAATGAAGAACTATTAAGTCTACTGTGGTCATTTCTGATAAAAAAGTCTATTATCTTCCGAAACCGAGCATCCTAGATTTAACTGTTTATGATTTTATAATGTGTAGACTTCCTACTAACAGGACTAACTGTTGGTTTGCGTGGGCAAGTCACTAATATTTAATTTGTATTCAAGATTCGCGTGCAGAATTTATGATACCGTATTTCACACAACAATAGTCCAGATTCACATAACTATGGTCCAGCTTCACACCTATATTCCATATTTAAAAGCGTATTTAAAAAAACTGAAAACGTGTTGCTGTATATCCCATATACACCAACTTTCATAAGAAATTGTAAACATTTAAAAATAATTATCCCCAGCCCCCTGGGGGCCTTGGACTATAGTTGTGTGGCCGGACTATAGTTGTGTGAAATTACGGTACCTAATTATAATAGATTTATAATTATTAATAATATATATAAATATAAAGATTATACACACCTATGTATAATAATTACCAGGTTTTTATCACAAAAATACAAATAAAAAAGAACTAACCAACAGATTTTTTAAATGTTGCTACTAAATCGTCATGTAGATCATAAATAACAATAAGTCCAGAACAGAAAACACATCTCAGAAGTGTACCGTGTTGTAAACAACGAACTAACAACTCTAGAACTCTAGAATACGCATACCGTTAATATAAAGTATCGCCAACATCTCGGTTTGTTTGTAAACAAATAGTAGGTATATTCAGGCCCGAACAATAACAATTACCAGTAACTGTTATTGTTGTCTCTGTTAGAACAAAGCTGTGCGAGTAAGACAGACAAATGTATATGTTGGCTACGTTTTTTGTCAGTTTTTACAAATGAAATGCCTATTCTAGAGAGAAGAGGTATTAGTTCGTTAATTAAAACTGACGTCGAAGCGTTGAAGACAAAGAACTTTTACCCTCAAGAAGTAATTTCAGACCAATGTTTATGAAGGTGTCATCTTTTTGTTTGTTTATTTACTAACAGAAACCAGATACAGCTTTGTGGTGTAAAATGTAGATGTCGCTAGTCGACTTTCAGGCTACCTAGTAGCGATGTTGCGTAGTTTCCACCTTATCATGAATTCAAATCATTATACTCAAATTAAAAATGTAAAAAACTTTATTGTGTATACTATAATTATGTTTAATAATATAGTATATTTAAATCTATTAAAATTAAACTACTAGTTCATATAAAACTCATACAGAACTAATGTTTCTTAAAATTTACAATAAAATATCCAAAGTATATGTTTCCAATCGGCAACACTGTACCCCTGTCAGTCATTTTACGACAATAGACTGTGAGTTTACACATTCTTTCTCTCTCTTTACGCGTACTAAGTGTAAACAATAGTCACTCCCCACCAGCCCCTCACCGTAGTTGGTTCACGCTTCAAACAAAGCATAAGGTAGATTTCATCATGTTCCTTCTTGAGGTAAAAGTTCTTTGGTCGAAGACCTTTGTTTACACAATATGAGTCCACATAGAACTACGATAATTTGCGGATATTTAGATATCGATATCGAAAAACATGTGGCCGGTTACAGTTGATTTGACACACTCGTTTCCTCCAGTCAATTTTCATGACTGATGCAATCTACCACATTACTGACAAATCGATTAGACACATCCTTTATTAGTTTATTTTAAATTATGGTTTTGTATGAGCCATTGGTTTCAGTAGATTGGTAATTCCAAAAATCAATATATTATAAAAAAATGTCTTAGTTATGAAAAAAGTTTAATTTCGTGTCAGGTAAAACCAGGAATTTTTCGTTTAACTTTTTTTAGTCTTAATTTTTCGGCCAAGGACGAAAAGTAAAATAGTATAAGTTGGTTAGTTGTGTTGGGTTTTCGCTTAATTCCTTTATTTTTATTTAATTTATATAAAAA
This sequence comes from Brachypterus glaber, assembly GCA_958510825.1. NCBI lineage: Eukaryota > Metazoa > Arthropoda > Insecta > Coleoptera > Kateretidae > Brachypterus > Brachypterus glaber. Next base: position 12,356,544 of record OY294044.1, on the reverse strand, counting down.
ACACGAAGTTATTTTCTTTTATTTATTCATTGGATTTTTCATTAATCGCGATTTATTTAGTTATTATTTAGGGGTAAAATAAGGGTAGATTTTACTTCGTTTATATTAGGGTTTTTTTTCCCGCGTTTTATTTAAATTATTTTCCCCTAGAATTCAAAGTGAGGAACTTTTGTCCGCGCTTGCGCAAGAGAAACAATGGTGATAAAACCGGTAAACATGTGTTAAAACCTCTTCCGCTATAATTTTATTGTTAAGTGCTTTTTCCGCTAAAATTAAATGTGACAGACTTTTCAACGCACCAAGGAAGGCAGCAATCATCATCTGGGCCCAGATATTGCAGAGATCACCAAATCCAGATATATCTACAGGTCAGCTATCCAATTTTTTATACACGCATTTGATGGTTTTCGGTCTAGAATTAGCTTTTTTATACTATTTTCTATCGTAAACGCGCACAAGTTGATCGATGGAAACTGAGATATTTCGTCCTTGTTTCATAAACATCTATTTTTATACTATTACACTCTCATTTTTTTATAGACAAAAGTAAAGCGCAGGCGCTGTGAATAATATAATAATAAGCTATATTATTCATTCATTATGCACACATAAAGCTTCTGTATATTAAGGCCTATCCAGAAGCTTGCATAAGAACATAAAACATAAGAATACGATGCCGTAATTGGCTTACAAGATACATGGCGGCACATCAAGCCAATCACGGCATCGCATTGTTATGTTTTATGTTCTTATGCGAACCTGTGAATAGGCACTTACCTCCGGCCTACATGTTTTCCGATGTGAATATTTAACACAACTTTGTGAATGATAAAACCTATAATTGTTTATTTATTTATTTAGGGTAAAACCCCCAATCGTTGGCACTCCGCTTATTATTGGCACAGGGGTGATATTTTCGTTTATATAAAAAATCTCCATTGGTACCTTAATCTAACTGTTTTTTTTACGAAGTGGCAATATTGCTAAATATTATACTTTAAATGCGAAAAATATATTTTTACTCCCCTGGGCAGTAGAGACTTAGCAGTTTCGTGTGAACTACGAAAGTGTGAATTTTTAAGGTTTGTGCTAAGGAAGTGCTTTAAACAGAAGGTTAGTAAAATACGTTTATTGACAGACTTAATATTTTTTCTTGATAATTTTAGTAAGTATATTCATTCTACCTATTAATATGCCTTAAAAGCTTTATTTTTCTTTACATTTTTATTTAATTTCGACGGTGGTATATACAATTGGTATACAAAATTAAACTAAATTCTAATTGTTGGCACTGGTGCCAATAATTAGCTTCTTTAGCAAAAAGCCTAAAATTGTTTATTTATTTTTCTATTTTGCGACTCTTATAAGCTCATAATCACACTCATTTTGCGTATTCTTATAAGCCCATAAGAGGTCTCTACTTTTTGTTCTTTTGGGTTGGCAACAGACAAAAGCCTAGGCTTTAGCTATCGCTTGACGTTTTCCGTGCAAATGTCAAAGTCGCTTTAAAGTTTAATTTTCTACAAAATTTTGTGTTTAGGTTATTTTTTACCGTGTTAAAATTGTGGCTTTGTTACTTGCAGTGAAAAAGAGAAGATATGACTATAAAATATAATAAAATAATATTTGTTCTTAAAATTTTTAACATGGCGAAAACTATAATGCCAATCCGAAATAAAAATCCCTAAATCAGTCATCAATTTAAATGTAAGTTTTTTAAAATTTTAAAGCAAAATAGAAAAAACTCGCCGCAAGCGGCTGGTTTTCTAAACTTGTACTCGTGAGCTAAAAACGTATGTTATGAAACTAGTACTTTAATATACTATTATTTACCTATTAAAGTCATTCCGGGACCTTATTTAAGGTATTTTGTACCATATTAGACTGTCTAACAATACTAGTAATTTAGATTACCATAAACACAAAAGCAAACGTATTAAGGTCAAAAGTTTAAAATGAATTTTGGACAAAACATCAATAGGTATTTAAAATGTAAATACATGTTATTCGCAACTGATATTTTATTAAAATTCTTGCTTATTGTAATATTTCGTTTCCAAAACCATGTTTTATGCAAATTTTTATTTAATGGTATTCTAGTAAGGCTAGTCCTACGTTGAAGCATTTTGAAAATGTTTAGAAATAAATTTTAATCTCAACATAATCTCTTTGACAATATGAGGGGTTCGCTCAGCAATAAAAAACGTATATCCTGTTAAAGGGATACCTACTGCATGTTCCGTACAATACAAATACATGGCAGACTGTATGTGCAAGTCATATTCATCAACGTGTTATTGTAATTTTAATTTATTATTTTATTAATCTATTCATATGTTGTTACAACGTTCTTTCTCTATTTGATCATATGGTAATAAAATTTGATATAACATAAACCAGGTATTAATTAAATACTATTGTGAAGATAAGAGCCATAATAACTAATTAGAATCCATAGATTAATATATCGTAATAATATAATAGAACTTTTTTTAATAGTTTTTTACACCATTTGTAGATAATAAACAAGTATTATCTTCCATAAGATTAATAATAACTTAATAACTATTTTTAAATTGCTAACCTCCGGATCCGGTTCCTTTGGGTATACATAATAATTCTGGGACCAAGGGGGTAGGAACAGGTACTTCCAAAAATCAAACCTAAGCGAGCTATGGTCTTCTAAAAATGCACAATTTTTAAAGGTCCATTGTAGGTTTAAAAGCGACATAGAATAACCCTGCATCCTTAAAATTTTGGTTTTCAATATTTTAGTATTTAATTTTTCGTCCTCGAACCGTGAAATTTCACCTTCAAATTAATTTTTCTCGAAAGCGGTTAGTCCTACAGTGTTACAACAAGTACCTTTTTTATGTATTTTGACCTGAGGAATTATATACCAAAAATAAAATTACAACAAATTATACAAGAAGAAGTTTGGGACAAAAAACTGATAAGGCCCCCTCGTTTCGCAGACCATGGTTAAGATATTACTTAAAGTACATGAAAATAATATACGAAGATGGGCCTTATTAAAAACCTCGTTGCTATAACTTAAAAGGTTCCTGATTTAATAAATAAAAACCGAATTTTTTAGCCACTTTCAAAGGGGCTTAGCTCCCTTACGACGCACTTTTAGACATGTGTATAGGAACTTTTTGTCATATTTTCTGATGTAGAATCACGCCTTAAAATTTCGGACCCTATTTCAAATACACCGTGTATAACAAGACCTATAATTTTTTTTGAGGAGAATATTATTAGATTTTTAGATATTACTTGAGCCATTTATGCATCGAAAAATTGTAGGGTTCGATGAATTTAAAAACAATAATGTATATTTTTTCTAAAAGTGTCCACTTATTAATCATTTATGATAAGCAAATTAGAAAATTTACATATAATAAACGTTTAATATGTACCTATCTTTATTTTATAAAATAAGGTTTTATTACATCGGCACTTAGTGCTACTAAGAGTGCCGATGTATTGAAATCTTTGCCGAAAAGTCAAAATCTTTGACCACGTTTTTTTCACATTTCTCGACGTTTTAGACCATTCTGAGTCGAAATCAGTAAAAAAAATTTTTGCGTCTGTCTGTCTGTCTATCTGTCTGTCTGTCTGGGTGTAAACTCTCTAACTCCATTTCTACATGAGATATCGACTTGCGGTTTTTGCATATTGTTTCTTATCGTATTCTGAAGAGCTGATTAGATTTTGGGGGTAAACGATTGGGGGTAAGGAGGTAAAAATAGGGTAAAAGTCCTATTTTTAGCGTTTTTTGTTTATAATTAAGGCAATTATTATTGTATTTGGTTAATTTAGCACTTATATAAAAGATAATTTTAAATTGGTCAAAAATTTTTATAAACAACGTTTTCCTAAAACGCATTGTTTTCGGGATATTGGCGTTTAAAGCAGTAAAAGGATTTTTAGCATATCTCACATGTTTATAACCCGATTTCAAAAAATTATATTTTAAATAAAAGCTCTTTTTAAGCCCTATAAAAAATGTTATATACAGTTTTTTGCTAGAATATAATGTTTTAAAGATACAGAATTTAAAATCAAACAAAACACCTAGTTTGAAATTTGCAAACTAGATGGCTCTAGTGTACAATAGTGTTTGCAACGTTTCATCTAGTTAAGATTATAATCTTTTAAAGTTTTAAAATAAAACATTTCTTGTATTTTAAGCATATTTATGCAAATTAATGGCCTCTACATTTGCAAATGTATGCGCGTAAATAATGCTTTATTCTTGGGGCTAAAAACCTGAAATTCGTAAACAATATAAACGCGAAAAAAGAACTGAAATGAAAATTAATGGTTTCAACACCGTAAATAATAAAACGTGTTTGCGTTTTAGAATCATTATGTATTTTCTTGGGAACGTAAGAATATAAAACCCCCATTCATAAAGGTCTTGTTGAACTTGCAATTCTACTTCTCACATATCCAAACGTGGTGCTTGCAGGGCCTTTTCGAGTACAGATAAGTGATTACATGGTATAGAGAAATCCATTGTGTTCCCCTTCATAAAATATATATTCCAAGGTGCATTACAAGAGCGTTCCCGGAGTGTTTAGTAACTTGTTTTCAGGATAACCAGTGCGCTTTCAAAGAGCTTTATGCGCCTTGCAGCCCTAAAGCTATAAGCAAATATAGATTTACTTTTAAGGTCTTCAGTTCTGAATTATTTATAAAACGCTTCTAGAATATAAATTAAATTCTAGACAACTTTACTTTTTAAAAATAAAATCAATTTTCGAATAATAGTAGATTACAAAAAATCTTGGTATTAAGAACACTTATACGTCTATACACCTTTACCTATTTTAATTAATTTTCATCTATCAGTTTTTTGAGAATTAGATTTTAAATTTATATAATTTTTATTTCTATTTTTAATTTTTACCCTGAAGAAGAAGGGACAATTTACCTTCGAAACTGTTCATATATATTTAGTTTTTTATTAAAGTGTTCTTAATAGCAAGATTTTTTTCATTATTTTATATTAAAAGAAGAAGAAATATTATAATTTATTTAAAAATAAAATACCTTACTAATTATTTTGGAACTTATCTAGATGTTTGAATTCAAATCAAGAAAATAATACTATAATAGGTACTTTGTTTTTTAGTTCTTTTCATATTTACCACAAATAATGTTTCCTACATTTTACAAGAAATGACAATCATATAAAACTAAAGTTTCACATACGCCAACCCAAAAAACATTTGTTGATAGCTCACAAGACACCCAAAAAAAAAACAGCAAATTTGATTTGATTGATGACAAGGCACCCTTTATAACATTTATTATAGGGGTGACCGGGGCTAGTTGTCGCAGGGGTAAGTTGTCGAAGTGCTTATATCTTAAAAAGTAAAATATTTTTCTGCGCCAAACCGCTGCGTTACAACAGTGCCATTTATCATTTGTAAGCTTAAATGCAATTAATTAAAAGAACATCCAGATAAACCAAAAAATGTAAAAATTAAAGAGCCCAGTAATTTTTTTGTGGTAAATATTTTTTTTATTGTTACTGATTTAAAGCATTAAGATAAGAGAATTTTATGTATAATAATAGTTTAAGGTGTATATTATTTGTTAATATTGTCATTTAGGAGTGTTTATTCGTTAATTAGAAAGTACTTGATACATAACGTAAAATTGACCACTGGGGCTAGTTGTCGCATTTGGTTTGGGGCTAGTTATCGCATGATCTGGAGATATGTTCATGGTATAACATTTCCTTTTAGCATTTTTTTATTCAAAACTGTCTAAACTTTGTCGAATAGCAAATAAATTCGTTTATTAAATTATATTAAATTAAAAAAAAAATCAAAAAAATATTATTTGATTATAAAGTTGGAAATTTTGGCACAAAAGTAAAAAGTTAGATAACAATCAGCTTGTGGGGAGGCACATTTCTTATTAGTTATTTATAATTTTTATAAATGCCTTTATATTTCTTCAAAAAAATATACTCGAAGTGCCTCGACAACGTACCCCGTGATGGGGCACGTTGTCGCAATTTTCAAGACTTCACAAAAAAAAAACATAACTCTAATACCCTATAAAATTTTCCATGTTTTTTCTTTAAATAATGTTACTGAAACATGCAGCTAAAATTACCATTAGGTCAATTAAAAAAAAAATACAAAAATAAAGGAAAAAACTGATTTTCAATGAAAAGTGCGACAATTAGCCCCGGTCACCCCTACTTCTCGGTCTCAAAAGTAAAAAACATTGATTAAAACTGTACAATTTAAGTCTTTTAAACAAAATGTAGATATTAGATTATATTTTTGTTTATCATGACAAACGCAGTTCAGCCATCTTGCTTCAAGGTGGCGCCATCTAGAGGAAATTATTCATTTATGATGCAGACCAGTAATATTTAGTTTACAGGTTTACACGTACTTCCCGAGCTTTAGTAATACATGTAATGTATGTAATACATATACAGTTGTGAATAAAAAACTTTGTCTAGAATCATCTCTTTTATTTAGTGACAAAAGACTGCAAACACCATGTATATTACTAAAAATATATCGGCAACCAAAAATCGCATTCTGTAAATAAATTAAAGCAGGTTAAATAAAAATTCAAAAACAAAATAATTTTCAGAATTTCAAGTCTAAGAAGAAAATGTTTTATTTACTACCATTTGTTTCCGAATAACTGATTAGGAGTATATATAATAAAGGGTCTTCCAACAAAAGGTATAAATTAAATTAAGAGAAAAATGAAGTTTTTTTGTGAAAAACGGGTACATTATTTTAATCCAAAGTAGAGACTAGAAGGTTAGTAATGAAACATAATATCGTCCGTATGTCTGCCTCCGCTTTTCTTATAGACGGTCATTTATTTGATGAAATTTTTCATCACGTTTTCGCATAATTTTTGGTTTGGCCCGAAATTGATGCTATGGATGTGAACGACGTTTATTTCCAACAGGACGGTGAAACATGTCACACAGCTGGTGAAATAATGTCTCTATTGCATGGAAAATTTCCTGGACGTGTGAGAGACCGAGATCGTGCGATTTACCACCATTAGAAAAGATTCAAGCTCTCAAAGACAATATCAGAGCTGTTATTCGCGAAATAGAGCCTCAATTATGTGAAAAGTTACTGAAAAATTCTATCAAAAGAATGACCGTCTGTAAGAAAAGCCGAGGCGGCCATATGGACGATATTGGGTTCCATTACTAACCTCCTAGTCTGTACTTTGGATTAAAATTAAAATATACCCGCTTGTCACAAAAAAAATCTGAATTTTTCGCTTAATTTAAAATGATGCCTCTTGTTGGAAGACCCGTTACTTCTTTAAGACGTCTTTTTATGGAGCAATTTGTAAGCAAGTTTGGTGCTATGCAATTTTGTTGCAACGATGATTCAGTTACTACACATGCCTTTAGGCAACTTTGATGCTATTTTTGAGCTATCAAGTTATATTTTTCGACGATTTTCACGCAAGATTTATAGTTATTTTCGTGGTACCAAAGTTACCAAATCGATTTTTTTTACTAATATAGTAGCAACTGTACATGTTAATAATTATTATTATTAATAATAGGCCGTTCTGTCTAACTAAAAAACTTCCTTAACAAAGCAAATGCTAGGTTATGTTTTTGTCAACAAATGCAGAGACACGTCAAAATTGCCTGGTTGGCAGCACTGTTTAACTTGCGTACAACTTGCTCCATGAAAAGGCAAATTATTGTACAATTGTTCTCATGCTATATCTGGCAGCAAACTTGCACAGCACCAAACTTGCGTACAAATTGCTCCGTGAAAAGACGCCTTTACAAAATTTTGTTTTCTGAAAGACTAACTTTAGAAAGGGTACTATTGAAAGCAAAGCATATAACTTGATTGTTTTTCATTTAATCTAATGCAAGCTGATTTGGTTTTCAGACAGCCCTACTTCCTAATTTATTTAACTCATTTATTGTCATGTCTACGCCTCTTTCAAAAACGCTCTTCTGTGTTTCTCATTCAAAAACGCCATCAAATATTTCCTGGCATTTAAAGGTTGGGGGTGGTAAAACCACTGGTAGTTGTTTTGATTTATATCACTTTTAAAAATATGTACATTATATGGAAAACGTATACAAACAAGTACTGTTAAAATTTTACTAACTGGCACATGTGAGCAAGGGGAAGATATAAAGAAGAGGTAAAATATTGTGTGTGTTTTATATTTAAGTTAGTGCTTATCCACAGGCTCGTATAACAATATAGTACATAAGAATGCGATGCCGTGATTGGCTTGATGTGTCGTCATGTATCTTGTAAGCCAATCATGGTACCGCATTTTTATGTACTATGTGGTTATGCGAGCCTGTGGATAAGCACTAAGCAGTAATCGATAATATCTGCAAATCAATGTAAATCTTTATGTAATCTATATGTAATTTAATATAATTTTATATTAATGTTGTAATTATGTTTAATTATAAATTAATTTACAGCGCTTTACAAAATGGGAGGATTGATATAGTGGACTACCGCGTCGTACTTGACGAGTTTACTACCCAAAATAGCGCGAGTTCGATTCTCACCGGAGCCGATTTGCCTTTATCAGTTAATTAATAATTTAAATTTGGCGAAGGCGTAATTGAAGCGGACACTCCCTATAAATTGGTTCAAAAGTCAATTAAAGCCGACAGTTCCCTCTACTACTAGCCCACACAAGTCCTGGACTTAGGGGATGCTTAATTAAGTAGAATAGTACGAGGTTAAACAAAAATGTAATGTAATGTAATTTTTACATTCTTTTTTTATCGTTTATCGTTTATCGTAGTTTCATAAGAAGCGACATTAATGCACGCTTCCAGATTCAAAAGAGTGGACTAAGTGCTTTAAGAAGTTTTATGAAACAAATACCTATGCATTTTATTTCTTTTATATTTACTCAGTGTTAAAAATTAGATAAATCTATCCAAAATCCGCAAAAGAAGTACCTACCTACTACTATACTACACTCAGAGAAAAATCGTAGTAAAATCAAACAAAAGTCATATGATTTAAAAGAAAACCAATATGTTTTTGCTCCGACAGTGTTTTCTGTGAATTCAAAAAGATATTTTTTAATCTTATAAGACATTGTAAAAATAAAAATATTCATTGTAATTTGAAAAATGATTCCTTTTAAATCATTTGTAAACTAGAAATGATTTGAATACAAAAACTGGTTATTTTAAAAAGAATTCTTTTAATATATTGATATTTTTCAACAATATAAAGGGAAATATTATAATTTTATTAAGAAAACATTTAAATAAGAAAGTAAGGGGCAATACTTTTACTTTAAAGTGAAAAACTTTTTGGTATAAAAAATATTTTTTTAAATTAAGAATATTCATAACTAAAACGTAAAGTTTTTACTTTTAATATTTTAAAAGGTAATATTTTTAAATTAAAATATTTTCTTATTGATTTTACAAGATGAGATTTTTCTGAGTGTACTATCAACGTGACATTTACATTAACATCTTATGAAATGAGTACTTTATAATATTTTTGCTCTATTTTTTCTAAAAATTAAATAAATTTATTCAAAATCTACAATAAAAGGAGTGTGATAATATTTACATTACAAAACCCAATTTTGGCGAAGTAATTACGATACCAAAATAGAAGAAAAACTTTTCGAATATTTTAAAGCGGTTTATTTTTATTTATTCAGATACATTTAGGATCTATTTTTATTTGTTTGATTTAAATATTTATTTATTTATTCAAATTTATTTCATTCAAGTTTGAACTTATTGGTCCGGTAATATTGGATTTATTCATTGGGTTGTTTCTGTTTGCCCAATAAAATGTATTTATTCATCTGTTTAGTCAAAGCCTCCCTGCAAAGATTACTTTGAACTGAAATAATACTTTTATTACAGTAAATATTTGTATTATGAAATTATTTCTGAAAACGTTTTGTTTATTAAACCATAACTTTTATATGCATATCTCTAATACAGGGTGGTCTAATAGCACAGTCCTGCAAGGTCCTGCTTCAGACATTCGAATATATGATTTATTATAATTCGACTATGGGGCTGTTCAAGAATGACGTCACCTATTTTTGGCCATGATTCTGCATCCAAAAATATCAAAAAAGTTCCTAAAGGTTGATCCACTAATGAGCCCTAAGGGAGTCACGGCCCTTTAAAATTGTAATAAAAATAAGGTTTTTAATTTATAACTCTGGTACCCTTTAAGCTAAAGCGAGGAGCTTTTGCATGTGTACTAGTTAGTTAGTGTTAATTAATTTTTTTGAGTTTATCCAGAGGCATGCCTAGAAGGAAAAATGTATTAGGCTTAACACATTTTTGCCCCAAACTTTTTTATGTTCACTTTTTTTGCAAAAATATAGATTACTTGAGTAAAAATATATAAAAAATGTCATAGTATACACTGTAGGAGCAACCGTTTTCAAAAAAAAAATGCAATTAAGAGGAAGTACCATTTTGTGCCACCAAAAACGCCCTTTTTTAAAAGGCTATTACTCCTTTAATATTAAATTTTGGTGTTTTGGCGAAGAGTACTTTTTTGCTTAGTTTTAAATGAAGAATCACCCTGCAGTACTAAAATTTTATGGATGCTATTTTTTGTTCCCCATTCAATATGTCATCTTCGAAGGGCCGTAGCTCCCTTAGGGCTTATTTCCGGACCAACCTTTATAGAAGCTTTTTTTCATATTTTTGGATTTAGAATCACCACTTAAATTTTGGCATGGCAGTTACTGATCCCCAAAAAAGTTCTCAAAAAAAATAAAAAAATATGTGGTCAAATGGAGAATTTTATAAGCTTTAAAATAATGTATCACATGACTCCCTTTTCATTGAAAAAAAAAATGCCTACCATGCCTCCCTGCCCACATTTTAAAAGCTCAATTATATCCGAAGATATATATATTTAGGCGTTTTTAACTTGAAGTCGATATCTCAACTTTCCAAAGTTGCGAGAGGGTGACTTTTGGACCGCTCTGAATAGTACTTTCAGATGCATTCCCAGAATCAGTGAGCTAGTCTCACTCCCCCCGCAACTCCCGCACCTCTCACCCCTCCCTATTCCATCCCCCCTCATCCCCCGACTGCTTTAGCAGGAGTTGCATTTTCCAAAAATTGGGATTAATATGAGTAACATTTGAAAAAACAAAAAAACAAGCACCGGTACCTAACCTAGTATCACGAATTGATATTTAGGGAGAGAATATAATTTATATTTAACACACTTACCTCTTAATTATAACGTATTAATCCACAAATAAATTGTACTTTATAAATTAAAAAGCAACAATAAGCACGATTTTAGATTAGAGAAAAAAGGGGTAAAAAAACCATCGTAGGGGTAAGGTATTTTCTATTTCTATACTACGTATATATAAATTTTATTCTCAACTGAAAACCAATTAGGCTAAAAGCAGTCTTACATCATGCTTAGTGTTTATGCAAAAGATCGTCAGTTACAACGTTCATTTATGCTAAGATGGCAGATTATGTTTCCTTATTCTTAATCTCTTATTAAAATGAGGAGAGATAGAAAAAGTAATGGGAAGATGGCGTCCAATAGTTATTAATCCAACCAAGTTTTAGAGAAGTATTAATTTTAATTAAAACTTAGTTTAGTAAAAATTAAACATTTCTACACTGATAAAAAGGATTTATTTGAATATGGCCAATTAAATTATTTGGTTGTGAGTGTTATTTGAGTCAAATAAATATCTAATTCATGTAAATAAATATTTTTATTTCAAAATGATTTATTAATGGGGACAAAATAGTTTATATGACAAAAATAAAATTTATTTGTCACAACCAAATAATTCAATTGACCATATCCAACCAATTATTTTATTTTTTCTTATTCCATCTTACTAAATAGTAATAATTGTATGAATATTTAAGTGAGAAAAAAAATGTTTTACCCCAAAATCTATTATTTTTTACTCCGGTTTTTGTGATCCGATCAATTTGAAATTTAGAGTAAGTAATAAGGACATCTTGTAAAAATACACGGAAAGAAATTAGTGGGCTCTGCGCTATACATTATAAGATATTTGGTAACAGTGGCAAATTATAGTGATTTAAGCTATAGATTATAAGGGACACAATAACTAATAATGTTAAAAATAAATTGGAAACGATTATATATATTACAGACACGATTATATTTATTACAGGCACTATTATAAATTTACAGAAATTTTATTATATTATAAAAATTATTAGCACGGACAATAATTAAATCTATTTAAGCTATAAATGCCATACTATTTGTTATATTTTATTATTCACTAAACAATTAAAGTATTTCATATAAATTTTTACACTGACTGCCATAATTGTAAGAGAAAGCCTTGTATTTATATAATAAGCGATTATAATTTGCTTGGTATGTGTGTTATAGCGCTCCTAGCTATATTTTTTTTTTCCGTGTATATCAAAAAAAAAATATCATCATTTCTGATCATTCTAACCTATGAAAAAAATTACTTATTTTTTGTGGTCCAAAAGGCCATTTTTAGAAAAACACTCCTGCCATTTTTTATATGTTATGTATTTGTAACTGATGTTAAACATATCCGAAATTCGGGTCCGTTAAGTTGGCTCCAACATTTTTGAATTTCCAAATTTTCTCTACGGCATTCGAAAGTGCTCGCAAAGTGCTGAACATTTTATCAAAAATGATGCCCCCTCGCAAAGTTATTGATTAAGGAATTTTTGGAGCCAACTTAACGCCTGCACCAACATGTTCGATTTTCAACATTTTCTCTACGGCATTCGAAAGTACTCGCGAAGTCCTGGCGAATGCATATTTTATCAAAAATGCTGGCCCCTCGAGAAGTTATTGATTTTTGAATTTTCGGAGCAAACTTAACGCCTGCAACAAAATGTTTGATTTTCAATAATTTTCCTACGACATTCGAAAGTGCTGGCGAATGCTGTATATTTTGTCAAAAATGCTGCCCCCCTCGCAAAGTTATTAATTTTATTAATTTTCGGGGATAACTTTAGGCGCTTTACTGGTTGTATAAGCGATCACTTTCGAGTGCCGTAGTGAAAATTTGGAAATTCAAATTCATTGGAGCCAACTTAACGGACCCCCAAAATTCATTTTTTTTTCATGTGGTAGGACCATTTAGTAAAAAGATAATAGATATTTTTTTTACAAGATGTCCTTATTGCACTTATTACGTATTCTAAATTTCAAATTCATCAAATCACAAAAACGGAGAAAACAAATCAAACGTTTTGGGGTAAAACATTTTTTTCTCGCCCCCTGGAGATTGTTTGTGGCTAAAACTCTGGATTACCCTTTGGGTAGGCTACCTTTTGCATAAAAACTCAGCTCATTTCGAGCTGGGGCACTTTTATTATTCCGCTAAGCTCTTTGTAAGTCTGAAAGTAAGGCAGATCACAATGGCTTTAGTAACCTCTAAAGGCATTGTGATATGATAGAAGTTTCTTCTCATTTTAATCCAACCGTACCCGAGCAACATAGGTTTAAGTTATGAAAAAAAGGCCGCTTATTAAACGTGTATTAAACGTAAATTTTGTAATTTGTGTTGCTTCATATTCTCTAATTTCATTTATTTAGCTTTGCTCTATTAAAAAGAACGACTGTCTTATAATTATAAGTAAAAAAATGAGATCTTGGATTTTATAAGAGTAGTATATTAAAGTACTAGTTTCATAACATACGTTTTTAGCGCACGAGTACAAGTTTAGAAAACGAGCCGCTTGCGGCGAGTTTTCTAAAGTACTAGTGCTCTAAAAACGTGTTATGAAACGAGTGCTTTATACAATTTTTTCTATTTTGCTCTAAAATTTAAAAAACTTACATTTTTTAAATTGATGACTGATTTAGCGTTTTTTGTTTTGGGTTGGCATTACAGTTTACACTATGTTTAAAATTCTAAGAACAAATGATATTTTGATATATTTTACAGTCATCTCTTCTTTTTTCACTGCAATTAACCAGTCCACAATTTTAACACGGTAAAAAATAACCCAAACACAAAATTTTGTAAAAAATTAAACTTTAAATCGACATTGACATTTGCACCCAAAACGTCAAGAGATAGGCTTTTGTATGTTGCCAACCCAACAGAAAAAAAAGTAGAGACCTCTTATGGACACGCAAAATGGCTGTGATTATGAGCTTATAAGAGTCGCAAAATAGAAAAAAATCTTTAGTAGAGATTAGAGAATCCCAACCCACTTTTCCATAAACGAGAGAATGCTTTTTTATCCAACAATGTAATTCTGAAACTCATTATAACTTTGAAAGTGTCCTTAATCCATTGAGTTTGCTAGAAGCCAAGTAGATCCACTATTTCAAGAGTTTTATTTATAGTCTCGTATTCCGAAACATTAATTTTCCGAAGGATATAAGAAAAATTCCTGGCGAATGTACCCTACTAGAAGCAATTAATATAATTAATGAATGAGCCCACCCAGAGAGGTTAGAACCGATACAATGCTGAAGGTAATTAACGATAAGAAAATTTATATTCGAGAGGTAAAGGGAGGAAGTATAATGTAACATTATTTAACATTGTTAATGTGAAATCACGTGCAAAGTTTTGGGCAAACATATATTATAAAAAAATACGCATAGCAGCTGTGACTTTAAAATTGTATGTCAAATTACATAAGTTACAAGCTGTATTTGAAGTTTAAAACCCAGTTATGAAATTTTCTATGTGTTATTACTATGATTTACCATATTTAAAATAGTTAAATTTATTTATTTATCATGTTACACCAGCCACAACAGCCGAGGCCAATTACTAAGTGGGGAATATAAAGTTAAAAAATATACAAAATTAGAAAAATGATTTTATGATGAAAGTACATTTTCTAAGCTTGCTAGATAAAAAAAAAATAATACGTTATTTTAAGCTATGACGGCAGTATAAACAAACATACATAACTTTTTACATATGCCTAAATAAAAAGATTCTTCTTCTAACAAAGTTTAAATAACAATTATAAATCAAAGTGTATGCCGAGCAGATTTGTATTGTTTGTATATTTATATTTATAATATAACCTTATATTTATAACATAACCTTATTTTTTAATCGTTGGTTTAGGTGGCTTTTTCGGCTGGTTTGGTTCAAAGTTAATTAATTAATATAACTTATTATTATATTGTATGACTTAAGGCATATTTAGAAATACGAAGTAAAAACGTAAAGGTAAAATAGTAAGAAATACAGTAGGTACGCTGATTGGTTCAACTTTAAGGTTTAAACAAAAAAAAAAAATAAAATGATATTTTTAAGGATAATCTGATTGAAATATCGTTTGGGTTAGTTTATGATAGATTTCCCAGATTTTTATTTAATTTCAAGTTTTAGGTTTCATTAATTAGTTTTGACATATTATTGCAGTTTTATTTTTGTTTAATTTTTCAAGATATTATAAAAATAATATATTTAAGGTCAGTATGACATTTCTAATAATGTTTACTTAAGTTTAATTTTTTTATATTTTCAAAAGTAAGTTTAAAAAAAAATTGTACCGTTTTCAACCTAATTTCCATTATTTTTAGCTTGAAAATGATTTAATGTTAAAAAAGTCGAAATAACACTAGTTTAAGAATTGCAACTTTTGTTTTATACACAACTTTATTTACATGTTTTCTTACATAACTTTTGATAAAGAATCCAAATCCGGCAAGAAAAAAAATCGTTGGTTCAGTTTTCGAGATAATCCACCCCAAAGTTGTTATAAGGGGAAATTATAGAAATCGTATATGTTCGTTTAATATTTATAAAAATTGGTACCTCATAAAATTTGGTACATTGGGACTGGCAAACCAAATTTAATATTAAACATAATCTGCCTAAAAAAAAATCCCAAAACACCTATGTACTTTCTTGACAGATTTGGATTCAGCATCAAAAACTTATGTAAGAAAACATTAAAATAAAGTTGAGCATTAAACCCTTGTAAACTAGTGTAATTGTCGCTATCATGTATGTTTAATACACAATAAATTTAACTTTTGGAGAGATAATTTTTTCTATGGTTTATTTGTAACCGGTTTATTATCTTAAATTTCGTTGATTAAATTCTTAATTCAGTAATATAATTATAAATATACTAGCCCTAAAATTATTCCAATTAACGAAATTTTGTTAATAAAAATATTTAAAAATTACTGCTTACGATAGCGCATGCTAGGTGGGACACCCTGAATATAATTTTTCCTACGATCCTCTATGAAAATTACATTTAGCACACTCTTTTGTTCTTTAAAAAACGCCTTATATCGCATTTTTTTGATATTTTCATATCACCCTAGTTTGATATTTAGGTATGTAGGTTTGCCTAATTTTGTTTAGATATTTACGTTGTAAATTCTAAGAATTTTACTCACCTCGTTTTATATGCCATTTTCCACCTTTCATTACAGACTTTTTTGATGTCTTTTATGTTTTTCAATCCAAATATTTCTGTTTTTCATGTCAAAAATAAAAACTATAGTTATAACCTTACTATTCTGACCCAGTTCAATATAAATTAATATATTAAATTAATATAAAAATTACTTCATTTGTGATTTAGTTACCTTACATTTTATAAAAAACATCAATATTTCCTCATGAAATGTAAAACATGGTAAAATTTTACAGTCTTATATGGTAGCATATCCACAGAAATCAAATTTATTTAGTAAATTGTCAAATTTTCCTTGATTTAAAATATGCTTGAGGTTAGGCAACCCATTAAACAGTGTTGAGCTTCCAATATATGTTTTATTAAATATAAAACCAAAAAACTAAAGGTAAATAAAAAATATATTTCCTGTTGACATACATATATAAATTTGTATGCTATTTTGTGTTTGGCTTTTCTCAAAAATTTGCGAAATAGGTAATAAAAATTAAAAAATATTAAATTAAGAATTCTTAAAGTTTAAACTTTATATTTTTTCGGGATCGTAGAAAAAATAGTGTACATAACTCGTTGGAAAGTGTATTTCTTACACTCGTAGGGTTTCCTCACTCGCCTGACGTCTCCTTCGTAAACCTTCCCACTCGCGTGAAATATGTCACTTTTCACACTAGTTATGTAATATACTATATTACACACTCACGTTTTAAGCTTTTCCTGTGGAAACAAAATTTATAAATTATATAACTGACTGATGGGGGTTGACTTGTGACTTATTTAGTTTAAAAATGAAACACATTTTAAATTATTATTCCATCAATCTATTTTCTAATCATCGTACAGAGTGATATTGGTAGACTGACAGTTTCGGGCTTCTGGCCCTCTTCAGTACCAAGAGTCTTGGTACTGAAGAGGGCCAGAAGCCCGAAACTGTCAGTCTACCAATATCACTCTGTACGATGATTAGAAAATAGATTGATGGAATAATAAATTAATATTTTTATAATTTTTTTTAAAATTAAAAATTTCTGTCCTTACGAATTCTACGTCTAACCACCCGTTAGTGGTACTATGTGCTTGAGACCCACAAGTCTTCAACTTGCTACCATTCAAAGTCTCCAGATTAGGAGAGGTATGAGTAGTTGTCTACATCTAGAAATAGATGGCGCACAAGTCTACATCAATCTAATGGCTATATTCCTTTTGCGAGTAAAGTCTAAAAACGTTTTCTTAATCAGCGTGCAGAGTTGACTCTTGGTACTGAAGAGGGCCAGAAGCCCGAAACTGTCAGTCTACCAATATCACTCTGTACGATGATTAGAAAATAGATTGATGGAATAATAAATTAATATTTTTATAATTTTGTTTAAAATTAAAAATTTCTGTCCTTACATTTTCAATTAATTAGATCAGGATTTTTGGCAAAAACAATTTAAATTCTAAAATGTTCTATTTTCATATGTTTTAATAGTTTTAAATAAAAATATAAAAAAATACAAATGACTTTAACTTAATGGCTATAGTTACTTAAAACTTTATATTACAAACAACTTTAATTATATCAACTAAGTTGATTAAGCTTTATATTTATTAAACTAATTACCATAAATTTTGCATTTATCTTAAATTATAAAAAAAGATTTATTCTCACACCATTAACTAGCACTTAGATGTTTAAGCCAGATACATACTAAAAACAGATCATAAAATTGAATATTGATAGACCTATACTTTGTCCAATTTTATGAAACAATTTTTTTAAATAACTAAATTATATCTGTATATAATAATAATATATCTTACTCTTAATAATATCTTACCTTAATGTAATTTAAAATATAATCTAAAATGTTATTTTTTCCTAAAATATGCATAATTTTATTTTAAAACATTAATAATTATACTTTTATCTCTTTCTGTAGAACTTCTTACCTTATCTAATCTAAATAGGCGGCAGTCCATTGCTAGTACCTTCCTGGTGAATGTTTACCTTTTCTTAAAACTACTAAATTATGCTAGCAAAGTTTTGTGTTATACAAAATTGTTTATTGTCAAGGCTTGACAAAGATGGATTTTAAAAATTATGATTTTAATCTTAGAAAACCATGAACCTTGTCGTAAAAAGATTTTTTTTATATTATGTTTAGTACAATAGATTACATTTTACATGAAAAGTGAAAGGACGACTGTTGAAAATGTTTAATTTAGCCTAAACTAGTTTTGTTCAAACAAATATTTCACATATTCTTTGTAAATCCACATGGTAAGTATTTACATTTGCTTTAGACATTAAAAAGTACATTATGCCATAGAGATTTTTACGTAAATAATTTTTTTAACAGTTCCAAGAATTTAAACTAAAATAAAAAACTGTAATGTATACTTTGACACACTGATCTGTCGCTAAGGAAAATATGTGAGGAATGAAAGGCCCGTTGCAGGCACGTACTCCTTATAACGCTTTTGACGGAAATAAGAGAGCGCGCATAATACCTCCCCCTTTCGTCGGGGACTTTGTGTCATGTGGAGAACTATATATTTATTTATTTTACCTGAACTATTTCGCTGTTGCTTAAATTTTAAATTACTTATCAGTACTGATTTAAATCCGGTAAATATCGATATATTGTCGTGTTACTTTCTCAATCTCATACCTCCATAAAATCGAAGAAACATGATGAAATCTAACGTATGCTTTGGTTGAAGCTTGAACCAACTACAGTGAGGGGCTGGTGGAGAGTGACTATTGTTTACACTTAGTACGCGTAAAGAGAGAGAAAGAATGTGTAAACTCACAGTCTAATGTCGTAAAATGACTGACAGGGGTACAGTGTTGCCGATTGGAAACATATACTTTGGATATTTTATTGTAAATTTTAAGAAACATTAGTTCTGTATGAGTTTTATATGAACTAGTATAATAGATTTAAATATACTATATTATTAAACATAATTATAGTATACACAATAAAGTTTTTTACATTTTTAATTTAAGTATAATGATTTGAATTCATGATAAGGTAGAAACTACGCAACATCGCTACTAGGTAGCCTGAAAGTCGACTAGCGACATCTACATTTTACACCACAAAGCTGTATCGCGTTTCTGTTAGTAAATAAACAAACAAAAAGATGACACCTTCATAAACATTGGTCTAAAATTACTTCTTGAGGTAAAAGTTCTTTGTTTTGCACTAATCAACTCTGTACATAATTCTGTACATGATGTAATGAAATGTTACGAACTTTTTGTCTAATATGTTTAAAAATAAACACTCGGACAGGTCGATTTTTATCTTTAAATTTGCAATTCTCGTGTAAAAAAAAGTTATCAAAATAGCCATTTAAAAAAAAGTTGTGGTGGGAGGGTGCAATATGGTGGAAATTTCGATAACTTTTTTTACAGCTAAATTTGCAAAATTAAAAATAAAAGTTGACGTGTCTGAGCATTTTTTAAAAAGCTTGTAACTAAAAAGTTAATCGCATATATGCATACCGCCAGTTCCAGAACTCGCATACAAAAATTTGAGTTTATATTAAAAACCCTCTGGCAAATATGAAAAAAAGTAAAAAGAAAAATCAATCTTCGTTCAATTCAAAAATAAGAACGCTTTAAGTGGACCAATACTGTTGCTGATGTTAAATTACCTTTAAAAGTTGAATTTGTAGCTATGGAAGCAAATTTAATTATTGCAGGTACATATTCTGTGGGTTGACATGGTGATTAATGTGACATACATATTTATTAATGTTAAAAAACCACCGCCGGATGGAGTGACCTTATAAAAATAGAATATTTGATAGCCACTGTCGGTTTTGTCAAAATATAATAACCTAAAAAGATTCTAAAGTTGAAAGTCTCAAACAATGCACGCGTCAACAATTAAAATGCAACCATAGTTACTAATAAGTAGGGAAAAAACTAATTTGTAGGTAATTTAACATCAGCAACAGGATTGGTCAGATTAAATAGCTTCCTTTTTAATTAGTATTAAAGATGGATTTTTTTTTGAAATTTTTTCATATTTTTTTAATATACCCTCAAATTTCTGTACGCGAGTTCTGGAACAGGCTTTTTATGCAATATCTGTGAAAAAAAGAAAATTGTGTTTTGTTTGTGATATACACCTTAAAACTCTTATAGAGCCTTAATACAACTTTCCATTAATTAATCACATATTGATTTTGATTGATGGCTAGATCATAAATTTCCTGTAAATATTAAAAATCTCTTTAATGCTAGTAATACATTACAATTGCTCAAAGATAGGATAGATGTATATAGAAATATTTAGTTTTTATATTATTTTTCATGTATTGTATTTAATGCCAATGATCTAAATGCTTAAAGAAAGCGTTTTATTAAAAAAAATTGTCGATAATTCGAAATATTTTACATAAAAATATCCAACATGATTTTTATTCAAAATATTAATTTTAATACAGACCGATATTTTATCTGTATTGTTTGAATTTTAAATTGATGAATTTAGCTTTCAAAACATTTTATATTCAAATACTCTATTACTTTTTATTATCGTACTCCTCGCAGTTTTACAGCAGAAGAATTATACGTTTACTTCGGACCTCGAGAAAAGAAAACAATTATGCAAAATAAAAAAATTACCAAAATGCGTTATATACTTTTTTCTATTTTGCGACTCTTATAAGCTCATAATCACACTCATTTTGCGTGTTCTTATAGGCCCATAAGAGGTCTCTACTTTTTTTTCTTTTGGGTTGGCAACAGACAAAAGTCTATCTCTTGACGTTTGCCGTGCAATTATGAACATCGGTTTAAAGTTTAATTTTCTACAAAATTTTGTGTTTAGGTTATGTTTTACCGTGTTAAAATTGTGGCTTGGTTACTTGCAGTGGAAAAGAGAAGAAATGACTATAAAATATATCAAAATAATATCGTTCTTAGAATTTTAAACATGGCGAAAACTGTAATGCCAATTCGAAACAAAAATCAGTCATCAGTTTAAATGTAAGTTTTTTAAAAAATAGAAAAAATTGTATAAAGCACACGTTTTTAGCGAACTAGTACTTTAGAAAACTCACCGCAAGCGGCTAGTTTTCTAAACTTGTACTCGTGCGCTAAAAACGTATGTTATGAAACTAGTACTTTAATATACTATTCTCTTACTGGTGGAAACACCGTTTATTATATTATTCACAGCGCCTGTGCTAGAATAATATTATACGGTAGTTTCGAATTTTCAAAAAAAATCAAAAATCGTCCTAGACAAAAAATTCTTGGATATAAATCCGTTTCATGAAAAAAAAAGAAACCTTTTTTTTTAATGTCCGTCTGTCCGTCTGTCCGTCTGATGTCACGATTTTTGTTAACATGATAACTCAAGAACGAATAATCCGATCGACTTAATCGATTATTTTTATTATAAGGATCATTTCTACCAAAAACAAAAAAGTTATGGGGGGTTAAACTTAAAAAAAAATAATAAAACTATTATTTTTAAACAATTTTGTTTTTCATTTTTTTGTTTTTCTCAAGTAGAAAATTTAAACAAAAAATTTAATTTTTTTTTGTGTAATATTTTTTTTTATTTTTGGTTTAAAAAAAAAAAAACTTTAAATGAAAATTTTTTATTTTTTTTTATTAATTTGGGAAAATCCACTATACCATTTACTGTGAATAATATATGATGGAATGCGTAGCATTACATATCTTCACAGCTTGTTTTTTTAAATATCCTTCTGTCTTTCCGGCTTTAACAAAGAAATTTACACAGGAAAATCTCGCGACAAGCTTGTATATCATATAAAATTGTATAATGTAACAAAATGATGGGTTTGATTTACTTGAAAGTTTATTTTCTTCTTTTTAGTGCACTTAAATAAAAGCTTGTTCTTAAAAATGTTTATTTTTACAATTAATTTATTTTTGTTTTTTAGTCGTTAAGTTTTATATAAAATTGTATTGTTGTATTGTCAGCCGAGTTAAGCATGTGTACCAAATTTTAGCTTACTAAGTATATTCAAAGTGGTCGAAAAAGCCTTTGGCAGATTTTCCACAAAAAAACATATATACATAATAACAACAAACATTGCAAGTTAAATAAAAGTATTAATTTATTATTCCATCAATCTATTTTCCAATCATCGTACGAATTCTACGTCTAACCACCCGTTAGTGGTACTATGTGCTTGAGACACACAAGTCTTCAACTTGCTACCATTCAAAGTCTCCAGATTAGGAGAGGTATGAGTAGTTGTCTACATCTAGAAATAGATGGCGCACAAGTCTACATCAATCTAATGACTATATTCCTTTTGCGAGTAAAGTCTAAAAACGTTTTCTTAATCAGCGTGCAGAGTTGACTCTTGGTACTGAAGAGGGCCAGAAGCCCGAAACTGTCAGTCTACCAATATCACTCTGTACGATGATTGGAAAATAGATTGATGGAATAATAAATTAAATAAAAGTTTGTAAAAAATTTAAAGCATTATATCTTCAAGCACGGTGTTCTAGAAGAACTTTTAAATGACATGACAACTTCCATTTTTTTTTCTTTTTGGAATTTCTTATATGAGCTATAATTAAAAAAACAAGACCAAAATTCTAAAAATCGTTAGAGCCGTTTTTGAAAAAAATGTGTTTTTTAGAAACATACTCGGTTTGCCCTCGATGTCTCCGATTTTGACCAAACTTGGCATAGTGGTACCACTATGGTACCTAAAAAGTCCTAACTCCATCCAATTTTTTTTCAAAACGGTCCATCCGTTCACTATACTGGGTATCCCACCAAGTTCTTGAAATAGCTTATATCCGTTATTTGAAAAGGTATTAAAATTTGCAAAAAATAGCATTAAATCAAAACTAAAGAAGATTTTACTGACTTATTCAAAACCGCCCCTTGCTTACCCACTCCCTTGAAACTACCCCCAACTTCTGTTTTTCAAATAGCACCCCCTAATTCTTATTAAAGACTATGTAAGTGCACTTTATTCTGAAATCAACCATTTATTATAAGTGGTATCTTAATTTTAATAACAATTATTATTTATTAATAGGAGGGTGGTATTTAAAACAAAATTGCGGGTAGTTCTAGGAGACTGGGTTGTTATGAGTTGGTTTTGAATATATTAATCAATTTTCTTTTGGGTACAATTTAACGTAAGTTTTTGGAAAATTTTCTGGTTAAATTTAAAATTAAATGTGCTGTTATATTCTTTACTAAAATAGGGAGGTGCTATTTAAAAAACTAGTTGGAGGTGGTTCCAAGAGGGTGGGTTAATAAGGGGTAGTTTTGCATATGTCAGTAAATTCTACTTTGACTCCAATTTAATTTTATTATTTTTTTAACTTTTTTATATATTTAAATAACGAAGATATAGCCCGTGTAAAACCTGGAGGGCATTATTATTACTAAATAATAATTGTTATTGGAAGCCCCTTAAAAGAATAAGATACTATTTATAATACATGGTTTATTTCAAAATGAAATGTAATTTCATATTCTTAGATAAAAATGGGAGTGAGTAAACAATGGGGTTGAGGGTTGAATAAGTCAATAAAATCTTTTTTGGCTCCCATTTAACTCTATTTGTTACAAAAAAAATACCTTTTCAAATAACGGAGATATAACTTGTCAAGAACCTGGTTGGTGGGACACCCGGTATCGTGAACGGATGGACCGTTTTGAAAAAAAATTGGATGGAGTGCTTAGGTACCATAGTGGTACCACTATGCCAAGTTTGGTCAAAATCCGAGATATCGAGGGCAAACCGAGTATGTTAGCGTGAAGTATCAGAGATATTTTCTAAAAAACACCTTTTTTTCAAAAACGGCTCTAACGATTTTTAAAATTTTGATCTTATTTTTTTAATTAGTGCTCATATAACAAATTCCAAAAAGAAAAAAAATGGAAGTTGTCATGCCATTTAAAAGTTCTTCTAGAACAGCGTGCAAGGCTTGTTGTTTTATGCTATCATTTTATAATAAAGATTATTTATGTCCATCGATATATTTAACGTTGGAATGATGGAAAACATTAGTATGTATGTAATTTATTTTATTGAATAGGTCCCTATTAATGAATGTAATCAGTTACGATTCAAAAATAAATTTTGTATATTATCATTAATCTACAGGTTATTGTAGCCTCGTTTTTCCAAAAGGACTCACAAAGTTATGACATTTACCAATTCACTGCACGCTGTAGGAACACATTTCTTTTTAAAATACATTTTTTTAAGAATGAACTGAAAATTAAAGATTCTAATCTATCTATAGAGACTTGAGTTGAATTACAAATATAATATTAGGGACCTAGACATGATTTTACCTTCTTGTTGGAACTAATGAATAGACATTATCCTTAAAGACCTTTGAGAATACAGAACAGAGTAGCAGAATACAATGAACATTCTACATTGATAAATTTTGACATAAAATAGTTTGTAAAACTTTGAACTATACAAAAACTGCAATAAGGATGCATGATAAAAATAGATTTAAATCATTTATTATGAATTCAAATTTTTAATCATATAAGAAAAAAATCAAGGATAAAACAACTTTATTTACTTTATCTCAGTTACCTTTTAAGTTAAAACCAGAACCCGCCTAGTTTACAGTTAATATGCTCAAAGTTTGAGGCATACAAGTCTTATCTGCAATATTGCGTTTTTTCAGGTTTTTGGACGAGCATCAAAATGGTTTTTTAACATCTCTATTCCACATTTCTCTATTCCAAACATCTCTATTCCACATTTCTCTATTCCATAACATCTCTATTCCACACTACTCTACTCTGCACTATGTACTTGCTTAATATAATTTTTCCTTAGCGTAACAAAGTCGTTGCCTTTATTAGTATGTAATTAGTATTTTTGATTTTTATTAATTATTATTTTAATAATTAATATGTATTGTATTTGTTGTAATAGATTTGTATCCTAAACATAGAAATTTAAATTTATTATCTGTTTTTGGTAAAAACTTTGTTTTTTTAAGTGAGTGTCAATTTTAATTAAGGTTTTTTGTCACTATGACAAAATGTGGTACCAGCTACCTAAAATGCAAATAATAAGTTTTAAAGTTTGTCTTATTTGCTTTCAAGCAACGTTTGTTTGTTAAAATATAGGATGTTAAAATATTTCAATCAAGTTCCATAACTGACACTCGCATCCTGCTTAATATAGGTGAAAGATAACCTCACATTTTTGGATATCCACCGCAAAAGGTCCCATTTTGTCGATTTAAATTTACGAGATATAAGCGATACAAGTTGTCTAAAGGCATATCCACAGACTCTTATGCGAGGCTAACATAATGTTATATGCCAGCGCACAAGATACATGACGGCACATCAAGCCAATCACGGCATCGTATGTTATGTATTATGCTAGTTATGCGAGCCTCTGGCTACACGGTAAAAATAAATTACATTAAATTACATAGTCTGTAAATGGTAATATTTTGCATAGACCGGAAAACTAAAAATTACATAGTCCAGAATGGTTTTGACTTGAAATTTAAACAAAAAAAATACTACTTAGAAAATGTTTGTTCCAAATTACAAGTCTCTGTGTCAAAGCTTTTTTGAAATATCTTAGCGTAAAGTTCATTTGGTTTAATAAATCAAAAGATTTGCACCCTTAATACGAGTATAAACTGCTTACATCTTTCTTTACAGATCTATTGGTTGATAAAGATCGTAATTTATAATGAACGTAAATTTTAGGCCACAAATAAAGCATTTAAATATCGTACAAAAATAATATTTACCTTTTTTAAACTTTTAACACTTTAACCTAGCAGCATGCGTCGCTATCTCTCTAACAATAATAATATTAAACGGTCCGTCTCATGGTTATTGTCCAAAGCGCACGCGCGTCTTAAAATAACATAGCCCGACATTGTAAAATAATGTAGAACATTATTTTACATTATTTTACATTATTTTACATTATTTTACATTATTTTACATTATTTTAAATTATTTTAGAAGAATAGTAAATTTACTATTCTGTACTATGTAAATTTATGTATTTTTACATTATTTTACATGCAGTTTTTACAGTGTAGGCCTTAATTTGACTTTATTTGATACTTAGTCCAGTCTGTCAAATAAAATCATAAACAGTTTCGACGGCATATTCAATTTTATGAAATGCGCGAAATCTTAAAAGTGGTATTTTGCAGATACGACTTCTTTGCATAACAGGGCAGTATAATTTATATTTAGTAGATAGAAATAGTACTAAACTAACTAATTCTAAACTGTAATTTATAAACCTCTAACTTTAGTTTTATAAAGAATTCTGATTCCTATTTTGTAGATAAGTATGCATATTGGATATACATCAAAATTTATATATTCACATAAAATAAATATTGGGCTTTGTTAAAATATTTGAAAATACTGGTTTATTTGTCACGTCAATATGAATTTATGACATTTATCTAGGCCGTATGTTTTATTTTTAAAACGTAAACTTTCCCATTTTTCTGGTTATTGCACGTGAAAACAAAACGGTTTTTACAAATCTCCGTTTTCCCTAAAAGTATAAAATCTCTATAACTATCCCTAGAGTCTTTGTTGCATTTGTGTGTTCACGTCAGAAAAGGTTCTTTTTTGTTAACAGATTCACCGATATTTATACATGGTCTTCAGCTTGCAACCTTATAAAATCTATGATGAAATTACCTTGGTATTTGTCGAATAAATGTGTACATTCTTGATGAAGTTTCAATGGACTACCTAATCAAGTAAGATTTTATGCTGTTTTAGAATATCTATAGATAAATTTAGGAGATTTTGTGAATTTTAATATGCGTGGAACCGGATTTTATCAGAAATGTTTGTAGGGAAGTACTTTGAAAACATATCCAACTGACCAATCGATGGAAATGCAAAAATTAGATGTCGTTGTAATTGGGTTTAAAACACCGATTATAAATAGACTTAGTTTTCTGTTTAATTTTTTTAAAGGCGTTCTCCTGAAGAAAGAATATGACAAATCCGTTTTTCCAAATATCTATTCAAGATTACCCCTTAAAATTCCATACCTGAAAATACTTTTCGGACGTGAGTAGTTAAATAAAAAATTTCTTTGTCCATCCCTAGAGCCCTTGTTCCATTTTATAATTCATAGATGCGTCTGAGTTGGCGAAAGTTCCCCCATTTCTTTGTTATTGTTTGAATCCATCTTAATTCACTTGTTTCTCTTTTCAATTTGATTTGGTCTTTTATGTTACTTAGTTTAGAATTGCACCCCATATATTTTGCTGTAATTGCAAAATTGGATAAATTCATCTTGATTTACGGCCATTTTTTGTGCTTCGTAATAATCTCGACAGCTCATAAATTTCATTTGAAAAGAGCCACAGGATCGACCGTGCTAGGATGCATCCTTTCAAATTATTTGTAGACTTTTTATTCATTTTTGAAACTTTGATCCATTTCAAAAGAAACTAATTAAATACTAAATAATGAGACCGCCACTGTCGCATACCAGATGTGCATAGAATGAAAGTAGTTGCACACGGCAGCCGGTCTTTACCTCGAAAAAATTTACCTCGAAACCAAATACCTCGAAAAAATTT
The DNA here is from genome assembly GCA_958510825.1 of Brachypterus glaber. Taxonomy (NCBI): domain Eukaryota; kingdom Metazoa; phylum Arthropoda; class Insecta; order Coleoptera; family Kateretidae; genus Brachypterus; species Brachypterus glaber. Next base: position 12,328,543 of record OY294044.1, on the reverse strand, counting down.
ACCTCGAAATTACATTACTTTGAAAACACCTTATTTCGAAAAAATTTACCTTGAAGGAACATTACCTCTAAAAGTAGTTACCTCGAAAGTATATTACCTCGAAAGATTTTACCTCGAACGGCTTTTACCTCGAAATCTTTTTATCGGTTTCTTTGCGATTATTGTATATTGAAGTTGTTTTGCTCATATTTTATCATTTATTGATTAAATTTTAATTTATGGGCATTTATTAGCTTTTAGTTGTAGTAAATAATTAAAAATTAATCGATTAACCTATCGAGAGTTCGCGAAAGATAAATCAGCGGTGTATAAAAACTTTGTATATTATAAAGATCGTGTGTACAAAGACAGGTTTTTTTGAAAAGGAAAATATGGTAAAATTGCTTGCAAAGGAATAACATTTATTGTTAATTATTTATTTTGTTTTATAAAAATGTTGCTGCAGATTTATTGACAGCTTTTTGATTATTTGTGGTTTCAAATACTTTTTTTTTGTATAATATGTCAATATTATTGCTTTAAATAACTAATAAATAATAATAAATTTATTGCTGTCAAATTTTCCTTCTTTTTCTATAAACTGGCTCAAAAATCAGTTAAAGCCGGTGGTTCCCTCTACTACTAGCCCACACAAGTCCTGGACTTAGGATATGCTTTATTAAGTAGAATAGTACGAGGTTAAACAAACAAACAAACAAACAAACAAACAAACATATATGTCAAATAAGAAAAGTAACGGCCTAGTCTTGAAAAACAATTTTTATATTTAAATATAAAAATTGTTTTTCAAGACTAGGCCGTTATTTTTCTTATTTGAAATATGGTTCTTGAACCGAAGAAGTTCTCAGAATTTATTAAACATATATGTGTTATTTCATCCCGATATAATTGGGGCTATTATGTTTATATTTGAGGCTATTATATGTTTAGAGTTGGTGCAACATTTCGTGGCAATTCAGCCTTGAGTGCGTATCAACATAACTCCACCCTGCTCAATCTTAGGAACATTTTTTATTATTAGTGAAATTTAGTGCTGCCGTTAACCCCTTCCGCTCCTTTGTATCCACTTATGGATATTTGTAGCAAAAATATCACAATATCCACAGTTGGATATTTATTTACGGGATTTACCATATACATTTTAATCTGTACCTTGAAAAACCGGCTGGAACGGAAGGGGTTAAATGTAGATAAAAATAATGTTCTTAGAATGGGTCAGGGGAAGTTATTGTATTTCGCACTCAAGGCTGAATTGTCAGAAGATTTTGTACCAGCTGTATTAGGTTTATTAAAACAACTATTTATCCTAAATAGCCAGTGGTGACAAGAAGGATTTTTTTGGAGGGGGGGGGGATATCATAAATTTACTAAGTAAATATTAAAAATTTCCCAACTTTTTACCCCCCTGCAAACAAAATCTCCCCACCTCCGAAAAAAAGCTTTGAGCCTGACAGAAAATTTTGACGACTAAAGAAATTTCCCAACTGTACCAATCCACTTTTTCAACTAATAAAAAAATTAAAAAAAAGGTCTTCTACCAATTTCTCAACTCTGATAATCAGTTTCCCAACTATTCTACCAAGTTTCAGACTCTTCTACTCAAAAGCGCAATCATTTCCCAGCCCAACAGTGGATTTTCCCAACTCCAGCGTAGTTGGAGGAGGGGGTTGGCGCCTCTCTTCGCCATCATGGTCTCATCCCTGTAAATTAGTAATTTTGAAAAATTATATTTGTTACAATTATTTACTACTACACGGTAAAAATAAATTACATTAAATTACATAGTCCGTAAATGGTAATATGTTGCCATAGACCGGAATGGTAAAAATTACATAGTCCGTAATGGTAATGTTTTGCATAGACCATAATGGTATTATTTTGCATAGACCGGAGCGGTAAAAATTACATGGTCCAGAATGGTAATATTTTGCATAGACATGAAATGTGAAAAAAAAAATTACTACTTAGAAAATGTTTGTTCCAAATTACAAGTCTCTGTGTCAAAGCTTTTTTGAAATATCGTAGCGTAAAGTTCATTTGGTTTAATAAACCAAACGATTTGCACCCTTAATACGAGTATTAACTGCTTACATCTTTCTTTAAAGATCTATTGGTTGATAAAGATAGTAATTTATAATGAATGTAAATTTTAGGCCACAAATAAAGCATTTAAATATCGTACATAAATAATATTTACTTTTTTTTACACTTTTAACACTTTAACCTAGCAGCATGCGTCGCTATCTCTCTAACAATAACAATATTAAACGGTCCGTGTCATGATGCGACGCCTTCTTGGTTATTGTCCAAAGCGCACGCGCGTCTTAAAATAACATAGCCCGACATTGTAAAATCATGTAAAAATATGTAAATCAATATAAATATATTTTTTACATTCCTATACATTCTTTTACATTGTTTTACATTCTTTTACATTATTTTACATAAATTCATGAATTATGCATAGTCCAGAATAATAAATTTACTATTCCGTACTATGTAAATTCATGTATTTTTACATTATTTTACATACAGTTTTTACAGTGTATAAATAAAAATATAATCACAGGTAATCAGGTCTATTCACATACGTAAACAATATTGCCAAAATAGCAATATTGTTTACGCACGTGAATACGCCTAAATATATTAATTTTTTTTATTTTTTTTTTTAATCAAACTTTTAGTCATCATTCACTTTATTAATAATTTAGGTTAGTTACCGGTTTCGATTATCATCGTCAGACTACAAGAAATTACACAAGTTAGAAATTATTTTAAGAAAAACAAAGTTTATCCTACCTAGCCAAAAATATATAAATACTATATCCATAAAAGGTAAAAAATAACCATAAGAAAACATTTATAAAAACACAGTAACGTAACGTCCACTTCAATTTACAAGACAATATAAACATAATATTAACAATAAAATTACAAAACACGTGTTTAAACATACAGTATAAAAATAATAAATGTCAAAAATCAAGAGTTTTCTTTATCCTGTATGTTTAAATACGTGTTTTGTAATTTTATTGTTAATATTATGTTTATATTGTCTTGTAAATTGAAGTGGACGTTACGTGTTACTGTGTTTTACATTTATAAATGTTTTCTTATGGTTATTTTTTACCTTTTATGGATATAGTATTTATATATTTTTGGCTAGGCAAGATAAACTTTGTTTTTCCTAAAATAATCTCTAACTTGTGTAATTTCTTGTAGTCTGATGATGATAGTCGAAACCGGTAACTAACCTAAATTATTAATAAAGTGAATGACGACTAAAAGTTTGATTTTATTAAAATAATATCTCTTTACTATAAGTATATGTACGTTAAATTATGGATCTCAATATTTTTTATTTTCGCAATTGGGTTAAATATATTAATGTTAAATACATAGTATGGTCCCAATTTTTCTCGGTGTAGACTGAGAAGCAACTTTATAATCAGGCATTTTTTAGGTATGCCTATATATATTATCAAGTCATATATGACTTGAATTTGATATAATGCTAGTGATATTATCACATGACCTGCCATTCAAAAACAATACAGCTTGTCAAAGTTATATCAGATTTGAAATACTAACTTGGGAGAGCGATAATAATTTGATTGCGGTGTAACATTTGGAAATACATGATAGTTAAACTTTCCTCTAAGAACTACGATGCCATTTAGATCTTGTCTTTAATCTTTATGTCTGTTTTCTGCTAAACTTCGGCCGTGAATGGTATTGTTTAATAAGCTGGATCCAAAAATATATATTAAAACTTTTATGTTTTAGACGAGCAAAATACTGAAAATGCTTACTTTGAACTAACTTTCTGATAGGCGGATCAACTGGTTTTGTTTCAAATACCACCCATACCAAATTTCATATTTCTAGGTGAAAACGTTTAAAAGTTACAAAAATATGACCTTGAACTGTAACTTTGGCAGATGCTTAAATTAGTCTAGGTCAAGGCTTGACTGATGTTTTGACGGTTAGGTTAACAGGCGTTGTTCCCAAAAAGGATGAAATGGTACTATTCACTGTTTTCTGTCCATTTGATTTTAACGTCAGATAAATATGATGTAAATATCGGACTATTATGGCTGCAGCGATTAAATATAAGTAAAGCACAGTAGTCCCCGAGAACCCTTGGGTTAAAAAAAATTCGAACCAAAAGTTAAGGTTGGATCCTTGTAGTAATCGGTTTGGAGATAATATATCCACCAACAGCCAAATCCAGAAAATTCGCTTTTGGCAGATAATGGTAACTCTTCTTTGAAGAGGTACATCTTTTACACCAATGATAATAGAAAACTGTTCAAGTGTATTTAGTTAGTATTTTTGACGCAGATTTTAAATATCTTTTCAAAATTAAGCTATCATTTTTGTTTACAGAGAAAAACGTTCTTAAAAAAATGTAAAATTGAAATTTAGGGCACTTTTAAGCATTTTTATTTATTACATTTTAGCAAATATAATACTTTCGACTAAACCAGAATAAATTTCATGTTTTTAACTAAATATATACGCTACTAACAGTTAAAAATATTATTTTTTTCTGAACTTAAGAACCTGAAAAAGTAACTGCTATTTTTACAGTATCATTGATGAAATTACGGTCTGTTGGGTAGTGTCCTTTTTTAAAGCAGTGGTTCTCAATAAGTTAAGTTTTATTTATATAAAACTCTGACAACCCCATCTTTGTTTTAAGTAATGATTTAAAATATGTGTAGCCAGCATAGACTATTGTCTAAAGTTTTTTTTATTTATTAATACATGTATTGCAATAATATTAAATATTTTATTTTAATTTAAATTTATTTTTTTCCATTTTTTATTAAATATAATTTAACGTTAGTTATTATGTTTTATATTTTAACATCTTATAAAATAATAATATATTTTGTTTGGCACAGTAGTTTTTGCAAATTAAAGCATAATAATTTTATTTAAAAAAAATCGTTTTATTGTCGGTATTTTTTATTTTTTTAATATAATTATTACAAATCCAAGCAATATACCCAGACTTGTAAGTTATATTTTACATCAGGTAACTCTCTGAATAAGCAGGATGGAGAAGACTTTTTAGTCCTTCAGCTTTTTGCAAACAATGACTTTGCAAAAGCAGATAATGTGTTCGGCCTTTTCTGGTGCTTCTGAGCATATACAGCAGGTGTCAATTTTTAAGCGTTATCTTAGAGGGCAATGACTGGTTTTTATTTCCGGAATGCTGAGTTCACTTTTCTTGTTTTTCAGGTTCATATTTTATAAATATTTTGGCCTGTCTTAAGTTTTGGTCTTTACAATATCGAACTATGATTTTGGCTTCCCATTTTTTGGTAGACTTTACCAGGTGGCTTTTGTTAAAGGTTTAGGGCCAGTAAATTGAGTGCATGCCCCTTCTCTAGCACGAGAGTCTGCTGCCTCATTGCCTTCAAAACCCTCGTGTCCTAGCACCCTCATTTTGTTGAGAGTTTCGCATCATTCCCAAACAAGTACACATTTGGTATCATAGTGCCGTGGTTCCCTAGAACCGCCGCCGGATGGAGGAACTATATTCAATGTTCTAAACCGTTTTATAACCACTGATTTACTTATTCCATAAAATGATTTAAAAAGTCAAACTTTGAAGGATTGCAATTTTCACACTACTCAACAAAATAAAATATAATCAAAATCAATCGATTTTTCTAAAGGTTCCCAAATTTAAAATGGTTAATAAATTAAGTTCTAATTAGCATTTTTATTAAGTTAAAGAAACAGATTTTCTTCATTTATACTTTAGAGTCATATATTTACTAAAATTAAATAAAAGTAAATGCTTAAAAGTACCCTAAATTTCAATTTTCCATTTTTTTATTTATGTTTTTCTCCGTAACAAAAATAGATAGCTTACTTTTGAAAAGATATTTGGAATCTGCGTCAAAAATACTAACTAAATACACTTGAACAGGTTTTTATTATCATTGGTGTAAAAGATGTACCTCTTCAAAGAAGAGTTACCATTATCTGCCAAAAGCGAATTTTCTGGATTTGGCTGTTGGTGGATATATTATCTCCAAACCGATTACTACAAGGATCCAACCTTAACTTTTGGTTCGAATTTTTTTTAACCCAAGCGAGCTCGGGGACAACTGTGAAAGGCCTATCCAGAAGCTTGTATAAGAATATAAAACATAATAATGTGATTGTATAAAATTGACGATGAATGATAAAATTTATTATATAAAAAAAAAATTATTTCTGTTTCAGCCTAAGGTTTTCAGCTTTCTTCATATTGGATCATACTAAACATTTTATTGCTCTTTTATATGAAACTACATTTTTTCGAGGAAATTTTATATTTGTTTTTCGACTTGATATGACAAAAATTATTAGTTTGTTTCAAAATTAGAAAAATATTCAAGGACGAACCGATAGAAAACAAATAAAACAAAACTAGCTTTAATAAATCAAACTTTTAAATATCAAATTTTTAATGTACCTATAGCATTTTATTTTTATATTAATTGAGAAAGTTTGTTTATTCAAAAACTAAATTACTTAAAAGAAGTAAGTAGGAATAAAATTTTGTAAATTTTGATTTTATAAACTATACACTAAAAAAAAATATTTGGGATCGTGGCATTTGTTTTAATTAATTTAATTAAACATTTAAAGAAAAATTGTTAACAAATGTTTATTTTGATTAATATTAACAAATAAATTTGGTAAACAGTTTTTCATCATTTCTTTTAATCATTTTACACTTTTTTTACACAAAAACATATTATACTCATTTAGCCCTAAACTCACCTTTAAAACGATAACTATTAATACTTGTGCGTAAACGAACATTATTTTAAACTGAAAAAATGTTTAAAAAATAGAAAAATCATGATAGAACGATATCTAAAATAATATTTTTCATATTTTTATATTTGATCTCATTTGCATCATACAGTTTTATAGCCAATAAAACTGTAATAAAAAAGATTATACAACATTTTAATGTAACTCACATAAACTTTGATTAAAATGTGCTATTAATCTAAAATCTTGACTTGCCTTTTAGAATATCATTTATTCTATCCTATATTAACTATTATTTTAACTCCTACAGGACTTAAATACCTTGGAGTCATAAATCTTGTCCCACATTTTTGCAATCATGTTATGATAATCTAGGCAATATACCGAGTGTTTCTGTGAAAGTAAGATACTGACATAAATTTATAGTTTTTATTATTTTTCAATTTAATTCTAATTTTTCTTTTTTTCTTGACCAATCAGATCAAAATGAATCTGATAATTTTTGCACAATGCAATCATCACTTGGTTACTATGGAAACAAGAAACTGACAGTTACTGACATCTTAATAAATGTAATATTATTTAATTGAATCTTGGTATTAAAAACAGGCCACTAAAAACTAATTTAAATACTTATTTATTAAAAATATATTTGCAGTAAAGAATTACGGAATACGGAAATCAAAACATCAAATGACTGCGCTGGTACCAGTACAGCGTTGCCAAAGTTTATTAGAAACCGATAGGAAATTGTTTTTTTTACGGGTGGAAACAACCGTTATTTTATTTCTTTTCAGTTGAAAACTAAACTTTTTAAACAAAGACATCAATGATCTTTAATTAAATGCTAATATATCTGATAACAACTATTTTATTGAAATAATCTCAAGCATAAAATATCCCTCGAGTAAAGTTTAGACTTGGCAACAGTCGCGAACAAGTGAACATCGTGGATTTAAAAAGCGCGACAAATTTGAGATTTAAATTTTTAATTATAGTTGTAAAGTAATATTGTTGTTCAGTTCTTAAATTTTTAATTTAAATATTAAGCAACATAAAACATTGTAAAATTATATACTTCCTTATTTGTGAAATAGTGTTTCAAAATACCATTTGTGCATGTTGAATTATACATAATTTTTTTACTGTGGTCTCGGAATTTTGTAACACGAAAAATGCACTCAAACAATTGCCAAGCAAAATATATTTTTTTAATACAGTAAAAAAATTATCGATAATTCAACATGCACTTATGATATTACTACTGACTGTTTGTTTCAACTATGATAAGCCGGTTTCAACCAATAAAAACAAGGCATAACCATAACGACGGGATCTTTTCGCATCGAATATACCACAGAAAATCGAATACACCACTGTTCTAGCTTTTTGAAATAACACTGTTATTAACAGCCTAATAATGTAATACATTAGGGTGGACCTTATATTTTTTTATTCTTAAAATTTCCATTTAGGTATAACTAGAAAATTCTAAAAATATCTCAAAATAAATTTATGTCAAATTAATTAGGGGAAAACGGGGCAATAAGAAACAGGGGTAATAAGAGACGGCGAAGAAAAAAGCATTAAAAATTTCTTGTGAAATATGAAAAAAATTGCAGGTTTATAGTAAAGCATTTATAGGTATATTTTTTTTTAATAAAAGTTAAACTATAGTCATAAACTTTAATGTTGAAAGTGGGAACATTTTATCTTTAAAAAAGTCCAAACCAAAGTTTTGTTAAAAGTTTTAGCAGGCTTTGCAACAATTACATATTTTACTGACATTTAAAAGTTATACATGTAGCTATAATAATCTATTAAAAGTGTTTCTGGAATTTTCAGCTTTGGAGTCTCTTATTACCCCCCAGGGTATTGTATTTTGTCGGGGTAATGAGAAACACTTTTTAAAACTCTTTATTTTTAAGATTTTTCTCGGAGATTTCTTAGGTTTAAGTTTAAAATGTCGAAGAAATCCAAACCTCCAATTAAAGTTGTTTGCATAAAATATAAAAAATATTGAATTTGTTAAAAAAGACAATTTTTTATGAAATAATTCAATTTTTGGGGAATGGACCATTTAAATTTAAAGGACACATGTTAAATTTTAAACAAAATTATAAACATATTAATTTATTTAATTTAAATTAAGTCGAAGCGAAAAATTAAGCATTAACAATAAGTATAATTGTTGTAAAAGATAAAAATTACCAATTATAATTGGTAATTTTATCTTAATAATTATTAATAAGTAGTGTTTATCATATTTTTTTAGTTTTTTTTTATTATTTATTTTAAATTCATTTTTTACTTTGACTGTTCACCTTTTCAAAATAAAATTTTGGTTATTAATAATAACTTTTTTAATCTTTATTAAGTTTTTTTCAAATTTTAAGTAAACTTAGACGTGCTTTAGAGGTGTCTCTTGTATACTCACTTTATTCGTTTAAATCTTTTGTATGGGATATAATATTTCTGTTGCTTAAAACCCCATAAGGGGTCATAAGAAACAAAATTTAAAAAATTATATTTTTTTACCACTAAAGACAGCCGGCGGACATAACCGCTTGTAGCTTACATTCCGCCTGGCCGCCTACGGTCACTTCTATACTTTACTAAAAACGTCGCCTGGCAGCAAGCGACTCATGTTGCATTAGATTCCTAATAGGGATCTCTGCTTCGGCGTGAGTAAATGTCAATATGACAGCCGGCGGTACATGCGGTAGCCAACGTGTTAAAAGGGGGTTATGTACCACAAGTGTATAGCAAAAACCTTCTAATTTGGATAAACGCCAAAACTTTTTTTTTAGATACTTGTGGCTAAAGGAATGTCACTTCCCCTTTATTGTTTTTTTTTCACACTCTATACTTTTACCATTTTGAGATACGTAACTTTCACTGATTTATGCATGAATTTTTAAAGAGTGTTATGTCCAAAAACGTTATTTTAAGAAAGTGTTTAAAATAATACCACTTTTAAAATATGAATTTTAATAAAATTTATCCATTGCTTTTACACAAAGTTTGTCGTTTACGTCTTTAAAATACGCGCTAATTTTCTCTACGTTCTCGGTTGTTGTATTAAATTAAACTCTGACTTTGTCCTTGTTTGATAAACTTTCCGCCTCCTACGTAAAACAATATATCTCAACTTGTTGTTAAACTATACGGCATGACAGGATTTCAATTATCGTAAGTTTTACAACACTGTAAAAAATTATTCTGGTACTGATAACCTGTAATTTAATATAGGCTACCGGCTATCGGTATAAGAAGTTTAAGTATCCAAAGTAACTTTTTTGCCTTAACTTTGTACTTTAAAATTGCAAATTTCACCCAATTTAATATCGTAACTTTGAAATAAAATTGTAATTTTAAAACTTGATATTAGGACTTTTTTTATATTTTATCAATTTACATTTTACTAGATATTAACTATACCATTTTATTTTCTAAACTAGAATTATTTTCTCCTACGATCCTCTATGAAAATGACATTTAGCACACTCTTTTGTTCTTTAGAAAATGGCTCATATCGCACTAGTTTGATAATTTTATATCACACTCGTGTGATATTTATGTATGGAGGTTTGCCTAATTTTATTTAGATATTTACCACGTAGATTTTACGAATTTTATTTGCCTTGTTTTTTAAACCATTTTTCACCTTTCACCACAGCCTTTAATATCTTTTAAGTGTTTTTATCCAAATATTTCTGTTTTGCATGCCAAAAATAGAAACTATAGTTATAACGTTACTATTTTGACCATTACTGTCTAGTCTAGACAGTCTAGAACTTATAAAAATTACTTAATTTTTTATTTAGTTACCTTACCTTACAAAAAAAACAAAATACACAGTATTTTTCTTATAAAATGTAAAACAGTACAATTTTACTGTCTTATATGCATAACCACAGAAATATAATTTAATAAGTAAACTCAAGTTTGCATTTATTTAGGAATAGGCAACCCATTAAACAGCTATGTATTGTATTAAATATAAAACCAAGAAAACTAAAGTTAAATGAAAATCATATTTCCTGTTTGATATACCTACATATATAAATTTGTATGTTCTTTATAATTATTTTGTGCTTTGTTTTTCTTAAAAATTAATAAAAATTAGAAAATTTTAAAATAAGAAACTTCATATTTTTCCGGGATCGTAGGAAAAATAGTGTATATAACTCGTTGGAAATAGTATTTCATACACTAGTGGGGTTTCCTCACTCGCCTAGCGGCTCGTTCGTAAACCTTCCCACTCGCTTGAAATATGTCACTTTCCACACTAGCTATGTAATATACTATACCTACTTAGGACTAAATTTTAAAATACATTGTCATCGTAAATTTAAAGGGTAAATTTAAAAATTAAGTTATAAAACAGTAAAAAAATCGGTTTAAACAAACGAATTTTTCAATTTAATCTTAATATTACAGACTATGTTTAACTCCAACAAGTTTGTTTGTTTGTTTAACCTCGTACTATTCTACTTAATTAAGCCTCCCCTAAGTCCAGGACTTGTGTGGGCTAGTAGTAGAGGGAACCACCGGCTTATACTGACTGACTTTCGAACATGTCTAGTTTGTTGTATTTTTGACCATAGATCCTAAGCATAAGAGATTAAATTTTTCTTAGTTTATTTAAAAATTTATCGTGGGTTATGAAATAACAATAGCTAAGTAAATAATAGCTCTGGCAAATTTATCTTTAAAATTATATTTATTTTGTCTGAGTAGTATTTATATTTAACTTTATCTACCTCTAGTTTAATAAATAGGATTTTGAAGTACCTTAACTAATGACTTGACAAACACTACGTTTCTCAAATGTTGTTATTCCATCTTGTCTTGCCTTAGTTATATTTCCAACGTCATTTTAGTTAGCCACACACGAAGTGCCTACTTATACTTAAAATAGTTCTCTAGATATTTAAACAGAACAAGACAAACGCAACAAGAGTGGCATTTCAATTAATAGAATCCTTAAAAAAAAACTACCGCACAACTGGTGTATTGTATAACTGATATTTTAGCCATGTATTCTCACAACACCAATTGAAAAGTAATTTTAGTCACAATGGGATTCTTTGTCAACGGTTTTTGTAAAGGTTCTATACAGAGTGTTATAAATAAATCTACCGACCTAAAAATGGTCTGGACTTACAGAAAACGTTTTTTTTTATATGCATTATAAAAAGAAGCAAAATCTATAATTTTTGTCTGTTTCTTTAATAGTAGTTTTCGTAACGAGTAAGCGACTTTAGTCCTTAGTGCACGAGAATGAAGTTTTTTTGACATTGGAGTCAAACCACTTTTGTTAAAATCAAAGCTATGTGTACTCGTTTGGATAAATGAGTGTGCATAGTTTTCATTTCATTCAAATATGCACTATGGACTTCTGCGATAGAAATATATCCTAACGAGGATATATAGTGAACATGCATTTTTCTTTATTTCGTGTACACTAGGTCTTGCGAAAAAGTTAAAAAAGCTTTTCTTTTTTAACCTAGGTTAGATATGAATTCATATCTGGCACTAAATCGCTAACATCAATATTTGTTGAGATATTAAATTCTAAAGTTTTTGTTATTTCAAATAATTATCGAGTATCACGTCAAATTATAAAAAATCGTTATTTCATTATAAATCACTACGTTTTTAACTAATTACTTTTTTTTAATGGGAGGGTAAAAAATATAAAAAATCTAAAATATGTCAATAATAATTGAAAAAAAAAAATAGATAGATTGATAGGTTTGGACAACATCTCAACGTTCAGAAAGTATTCAAGACCTACACAGTTACCCGTGAAGTTAACAGGTGGCTTGAGATATTGTCCCGGGGCCGCTCCCAAAAAATCACCATTTTGACCTCAAATGACCTTGAAATCTCGTTTTCCTGAAGCGATGGGGCAAAACTGACCCCGGGATCTGATTCAGGGCTCCAAAATACTTAGGAATACCATGGTCCGGTCAAATAGTCCAGACTTTTTTTTGTAAACCTGTGTAATCAGTCCGACGCTGGATAAGCGTGTTAGGTACTAGAGTGTCTGAGGATTACAAATCTGTTAAGAAAAAAAAATGAGAAATAAATTTTACATATAAAGAACTTTCACTTTCGGGTTTAGACCGTGTTAATGGATTTTCACTTTCCGACGTTTCGTCTCTTACTACTAGAGACATCTTCAGGGATTAATCTGAAAACAGTTTCAGATTAATCCCTGAAGATGTCTCTAGTAGTAAGAGACGAAACGTCGGAAAGTGAAAATCCATTAACACGGTCTAAACCCGAAAGTGAAAGTTCTTTATATCTTAATGGCCGTGAAAGCTTAAAATCTAAAATAAAGTTTCTATGAACTTGTGTGTGCTAAATCATGTTCTAATAGAGCTAGTACTCAGTATTCTTTTAAGGGACACTTTATTACATTATTTCTTTCTTGAATAGAGAAATATTTTTAAAATGCCCCTTAAAAGTCCAAACCAAACTAAGCTATAAGTTAGTTTTGAATAATTAATTCGAGTTTGTATAAGTTATCACTGATAACTTATCAGTCATCATTTACAGAGTTAATTGGTGCAAGTACCGAAAATCAACAGGACACTATGTCATTTGATTTCTTTCATCAAATTCATAGAAAGTTTTTTCTCAATTGTCAAATTATATTTTTTTTTTCGTGAATTGTATTTTTTTTAATAAACAAATAAAAATCATGCAAAAAGTGCATTAACGAAAAAATCTGATTTATTAAATATAGATTTCTAATCTTCAGACAGCTAATCACAATCTGAGCATAATTTGTATTTCCAATTTTGTCTTTCTTATACTGTAAATTCAATAAAACCTGCAGTGACTCATACCACTGCTGCTTTCGTATAAGGGGTCCTCCTTTGCAAAGCTTCGACGAAATTACGCGAGTCGCACCCGAACTTGTATGATCTTCGCCTTTTACCACATACTCGCAACTGAGTCACTGTAGGTTTTATTGAATTTACAGTATAACTATCATTGAAGTCCAGCGCGCCGTGTATAAGTAACGGCATTAAATTAAAATCAATTCTTACTCGTTAATAATATAATAATATAAATGAGATATAATTTTACTTATAATTAATGCAATTTATATTGCTACATTATTTCAAAATATTCCATACTTTTTATTGCGGTATACTATAATATGTACCATCATTGTGTTAATTACAATATTGTATCATATACAGGTATAATTAATTACTTGGAAGCAAAATACCACGCAATATTCTGCACCAATAAGAAAAAATGTCCTATATATTTTATTTTGTATTTTTGCGATAATTAAAAAAAAAACAATAGGTCAAATTTTCTTTCAGAGTATTGATCAGCATAAAAATGCCCAACTTGTTTCTAATTTAACTGTACTTGTATCTCTTATAATAATCGAGATACACATGCTTGAGGTCGAAAAACGGACACGCTGTATATACCAAGAATAATCTTTTAGTTTGTATGAAAATAAAAAAAAAATCCATATTTTTTAGAGTGGAATTTTAGGAAAGCAAAAAAATATGGCATTAAAAATTAAAGATTCAAAATGACGAAACCAAATATGTCGTCTATAATCTTTAAATTTTTAAATAAAGTATTACTTTAAATTGGTAATGTGTTTTTTTGTGTAGCTAAAATTCAATTTGGCAATAAGAATAAAAAATATAAAATGGCGTATTCAAAATGGCGTCAATAATCCTTAAATTTGACAAACACGAAATAATAACAGCCAAACTGTCAGGTAAAACACTCAATTCCTTAGTATTATATTCTTTTTATTTAACGTACCTAGAGCTAGAATGCTATGCTATGTTTAAAAAGTGTGTGTATTTGCCTACATTCTAAATCAGTCCTAGAAAAAACATATTCAGACTTTATTCACTACAGAAGTAAAGTCATAAGATTGAGGTGTATCTTACTTATTTTTTTTTTTTTTAAATGCATTTTTTAATGTTTTGATCGATTTCAATAAAGGCGATATTGACATCAAAAATAAATTTTATGTAAGTACATTATCTGATACGGCCAAGAAACATCAAAAGTCTTTATTGTAAAGAATTTAATTATAATTATAATTAATTTTTGCTTTTAAACTCCGTTCATTTAATATTCCTTAAGATATCTAAAGCCGTTTATTATTTAAGGAGTATTTTAATTTATTTCAGTAAAATTTTAGTGAAATATAATTTTCATTTTATCGAAATTAAATTTTGTTTATCCAGCTCGGTTTATTGAAGTATGCTGAATAAAATAAAATGGTTCAGCTCTAAAAATATCATGTGAAATTGAATGCAAATCGCGAGCTAAGTACTTAAGTGTTCCATAACTACATTTTTTTGAATTTTTTTTTTCATTGATTTCAAACACGTTTTTTGAAAAATTTAAGTGTCCTTCCCTCAGGTCGTGAAAATACCATAACAAAATTATTTGCCTTTCGGTTCAAAAAATTTAATTAATGTTCGCTGTACTTCTAATTCCAATTCCAATAATGGCATTTTCCATAGGATAGTTTGCCAGCTCAATATAATATAATTGCCAGCTAATATAATTTTCGGTCTACGCAAAACCGTCTCACTCTGCAGTGATGTTTGCGCAGACGCCAACTTATAAAAATATTATCTTTAAAATTTATAAAAAAATTGACTTTACATGTTCAACAGTTCCACGTTAAAATTTAACATCACACAATAAAAAAAATATAAATATTCACGATTGACTTAAAACTTTACTATTAATGTAATATTTTTACGAAACAACATAAAATAAAATAAATCAAGTCCTGTGCATATCTACGATAGCAGGCTGTTGCAGGAGTAAATCCGCCAAAGCAGCCACATCCGTCTCTTACAAAGAACACGTTGCAACTGGTCCGCTGTAGTTGAAAATTGGAAAAAAAAATATTTTTTCAAATTTTAAATCAAGTGGGTGGATGCAAAATTTTGTTTTTTTTTAAGTTGATATTTGGCACAGATATTAAATTATGCATTTTGCATCACATGATATAAGTTATACTGCAGTATACTGCAGTACTGGTATACTGTATCTGCAGATAAAAATTGGTCGATTGTATTTTGAGTTGTAATGTAGCCATACAACTAGGGACACTAGATCTAGGTCTTAAGTTAGCAAGGCGCCTTGCTAACAACATACAACCCATAAATGTTTGTTTAAAAAAATTCAATTTTTAAAGCTAAACTGGCACCATAAGATCATGTCGTTGGGACCCAAATTTTGCATACTTTATTTTTTCCTCAAAGTGTATCCTTTCGATTTTCTTGCAGTAAAAAAATATTAAATTCTAGGAAGTAGTTTTTAAATTTCTATCCCTAAAATTGTAAAATATGTAGTTAGAACATTTTAGCTCTTAGCTAGCAAAATGTAATTCTGTTTTTAATTGATCAGACGTAAAATATAAAAATAATTATGTTTTATGCGGTTTTACACCGATATGATTTTTCAAATTAAATGATTTTTTTGTTCATATCAAAAATTAAACCACATATAGAATATTGAAACTTTATCATATACATACCGGATGTCCTATTTAAAATGTAACACCCTAAATAAAATTAAATATTTTTAGAAAATAATCCAGCAAAGTTCAATTTCTTAATTTCCGGACTAACAGCCGCTATATCTAAAAATGAGTGAGTGGAGAATATCTAAGCAATTATATTACAATATATAGTTTTTCCTTCCAAACATAACCTCAACTAACCTCAAAATTACAAAATTAGTGTTTTGTTTTACACCCAAAGTTTTACCGGTAAGTGAAATAAAATTGTATAAAATTTATATTTTTAAGTAGAAACTATGACATAAAGCATACTAAAACATGCAATTACTGTATAAATACTTCAATACTGTTCTTTGTAATTTTTTTATTGTTTTTTTTTTCAAATTTACAATTTTAGTTTTATTATGCTGCTAATATGGAATATTAAAAATATTGCTAATGTGGAATATAATGATCCCTAGAATTTTTCGATTTCCGATCCGTCTATCGCGATCCCAAATCCGTGGGATTTATTTTACAAGAGATAAATAATTTCAAAATTTGTCCAAAAAGGAATTTCGGACTATCAAAAAACACCCGGCGAAATGTGCGAATTATTAGCGACGATTACTGCTTTGTACAGTCACTGTACTACAGTCATTAAGCGTAGTCTACCCCTCGGGTATTCCATCGCCCTTACTCAACACTCAGTTCTAGTAAATATTTTTTTTTCTTTTGAGATGTTAATAAGTATGCTTTCAGGTGTTCGTCCCTGGTAACAACCTTGTTTACAATAAAACTTTTATGCTGTGTAAATCACGAATACATTTTGTTAATTTGTTTAGTTAACGAAGGAAAGTTTGTTTCTAATGCATTGTGCAAAGTTTATTATAGAAACACGCCTGAACAGAGCCTTGTTTGTCAGTTACAGTCAGGGCCAGATTTACTTTCCGCCCTAGACATGTCGCCCCAAACCCCCAATCCCCCAAACAGTAATTGACAAAAAATACTGCTGTTGGCATGCCAAAAAACAATACTTTTTCCTTGCTTATTTTCATTTTGAAAAAAAAAAACTCTTGAAACTTTTCGTTAGAAAACATTCCTGAACTTTTTTGAAAAAAAAAACAAAATTATGTTTTTTTTCAATTTTTTTTTTTAATTTTGTTTACATTTTTTAGTTAGTCAAAGTTATTAAAATCTGTTTTTTTTTTTTTAAGTAAAATTATTTTTACCTTAATTATTTCTTTTACCCCACCCCAATTTTTACCAAAACAATTCCAGCTGAGATGTTTGGAATTTGAGGTCTTTAGCACAAAACTTTCTCGACTTATTGTGCTTACAAAATTTTCCAAACAGACCGCCACACAGACCGACGTAACAGTTTTTTTTCGCAGAAATCAGCTTTTCTAAAACATATAAAACGTCGAAACACGTAAAAAAAATAATTTTTTTTGAAATATTTTTACTAACGTTGCGTTACGCCGTGTAAGTAACTAATAGTAAGACAAGACTTTCCTTGAAAAAAATAAAACAAAGTTTAACTACTTTAAACAGTACAAAAATTTGCCCCGCGGCCTGAAATCTGCCATCCTAGGCAATTGCCTAGTATTGCCCAACGAGAAATCTGGCCATGTTTACAGTTTATGAGTTAAAAGCCATTTTGCAAGGGTCACTTTAACTAGTTTCTTTGGTTCTTGGTTGTCTTCTTTTGCTTTTTTAGACTTTGGACAAACCAAACGAAAGCAAAAGCAGGCCAAGAACCAAAAAACTAAATAAGCCATTCTCCATCTGAAATTACTTTATTCTTTGGTTGTTGGTTCTTTGTTTTTATTTTTGAACTTCATACTTTTTGGACGATTTTTTACTACCAACAAAAGTAGACCAAAATTCTGGTACTGATAGCCAAACCAAAAACAAGGCCTTTTGGACGGAGGTATACATTTGGGGAATAAATTAGTGGCTCAGGAGGCTGGCAGTTTACAAGTCGTAGAATAGATTATCATGGCAACCATATTACCACACACGAAGTTATTGACTTAGTTTACGGATTAGTGTCCCAATAGGGAAACTCTAATGACGTAGCTTGAATAATCAGGGCCATAATTGCATTCAAAAGCTGCAGCCACTATAGACTATTTCTTTGTAAAAGGGTAAGTACAATAAGTATTCCGTTTTTAAACTGAAGATAGTAATAAATCTACCGAAAATATTTTCGTTTGGACTTTTTAATTAAAAAAAAAATTTTTTTTCGAAAAACTAAAAAAATTAAAACATTTAAAAAAAAATCTTTACAAAAAATCTCATATCGTATATACAGCCTGTTCCAGAACTCGCGTACAGAAATTTGAGTGTATATTAAAAACTCTCTGGAAAATATGAAAAAAATGTAAAAAACATCTTCGTTCAATTCAAAAATAAGAACGCTTTAAGTGGACCAATACTGTTGCTGATGTTAAATTACCTTTAAAAGTTGAATTTGTAGCTATGGAAGCAAATCTAATTATTGCATATACATATTCTGTAGGTTGACATGGTGATTAATGTGACATAAATATTTATTAATGTCAAAAACCACCGCCGGATGGAGTGACCCTATAAAAATAGAATATTTGATAGCCTCTGTCGATTTTGTCAAAATATAATAACCTAAAAAGATTCTAAAGTTGAAAGTCTCAAACAAACGTGTCAACAATTGCAAGTCCAAACCATAGTTACTAATAAGTAGGGAAAAACTAATTTGTAGGTAATTTAACATCAGCAACAGAATTGGTCAGATTAAATAGCTTCCTTTTTAATTAGTAGGTATTAAAGATGGATTTTGTTTGAAATTTTTTTCATATTTTCCAGAGGGTTTTTAATATACCCCCAAATTTCTATACGCGAGTTCTGGAAAGGCTGTATATGGCAGATGATTATTACTACCTAAATTATATGTTAGTCTGTAACTTACAGACACTTAAAAAGTTTTTTATTTTTTATTTCATAATAGTTATTTGCGCTGCTAGTAGAGGTAAGTGATTTTTTCTGTGTGAGGTCGTATTTTGTGGACCGAAGCGGAGATGAGGTCCATAAACACGACCGAAGACAGAAAAAAACTTACCTACGAGTAGGGCATCACGTTTTTTTCCCTACCAAGAAGTTAAAATCTTATTTTATTAGTAATATTTTTGACATTTATATTGGTGACAATTCAAGAAATTTTTTTTTTATGGAATCACTCTATAAAATTAATAATAGTAGTGTTGTGTCTAGAATATAGGGAGACATCTAGATCTAGATGTCCCCCTTAGTGCCCTGCGCGGTAAATCGTTTTTTCTGTCTTTAGTTACGATTTTGTTTGTATTGATTTCATCTTTCACTAAGTGTGGTCGATATAGTACTTTCCAATACTGTCAACTTTTTGATTAAGTAATTTTAACTTACCTAGTTGGTAGTGAGAAAAGATATTTTTGTAATGAGGTTTTAACCTAAAAAAATTGGTCAAGTGCCCGCATTGAGTGTTTTTTGCCTCGTTTTCTTTGTTTTTTCATGCCTGTATCTCCAAGAGTTCTAGTCCTAGCTCAAAAAATTATTTTAGGTTCCTTGTACTAAACAACTTGGTACATGATGACTGGTAACTTAAACAAACTTCAGTTTATTACTCGAATATAAAGTAACTTATAAACTAATGGGAATAGTTAATTGGAGTTTGTATATGTCATCATTCATCAATGATGAATCTTGTACAGATGTAATTAGTGCAAGGAACCGAAATATGCATTTTTGAGCTACGACTAGAACTCTTGAAGATACATGCATGACAAAAGAATAAAATAACAAAAGTTATAACGCTATTTTCCTATACCATTAACATGGGCGTAACACTCCAAAATGACCCCCACCCCCTAGGTGTTACGTAATACTTACGTTCCCTTAGTGCACTTGACCAATTTTTTTCAAGGTTAAAACGCCATTACAAAATATCTTTATAAAATAAAAAATAAAAAACTTTTTAAATTTTTGTTAGTTACAGACTGTAACATCTAATTTAGGTAGTAATTATCATCGGCCATGCATGGTCAGTGAATAAAATTCATTAAAAATTTATTTGGTCATGGTCAAATCCGTTGATGAAAAAATCAATACCTTTTCTAATTCTGTATTCTCAAGTATTAATTTAGTTGAAAGGCATTTTAAATTTAAGTGCTACTTGAAGATAGACAGTCTAAGACTTTAGCCTAAAGTCTTTAGACATGATAATTATTTGTGTTCATTAGTAATGAGGAATGGTTTTAAGGATTATTATGAATCCGATGAACCACACACGTTGCTTTTGCACAGCGTTTATTATTTTTTGGGCATGTGCTTTATATCAAAATTGTAACGAATTAACGAAGGAAGCGATGACACATTTAGCTGTATTTTTGTTTTTTCACTATAATTTTAGTATATTTTTATTTCACTAACCCAAATTGTGCATTTTATTCCTTCCTGAAAAATGTTATATTCATTTTTATAAAGAAAGAATAAGCATTTTTGCTACTAAATAAGAAAATTTGAACTTTTACCACCTAAGTAAGTAAACAGGGTAATCAATAATTGCCATGCCAAAATTCTGCATCCAAAAATATGAAAAAAAGTTCCTATAAAGGTTGGTCCGCAAATGAGTACTAAGGGAGCTACGGCCCTTTAACATTGTAACAGAAATAAGGTTTTTAATTAATAACTCTGGTACCCTTCAAGCTAGAGCGACGAGCTTTTGCATGTATACTAGTATTAATAAGGGCAATAAGTTTATGTTAATTTATTTTTTTGAATTTATCCAGAGGCGTCTTTAGACGGAAAAATGTATTAGGCTTAACAAATTTTTGCCCCAAACTTTTTTGTGTGTACTTTTTTTTTGGATTGTTTGTAAAAAATATAGTTTCCTTGAGTAAAAATACATAAAAAATGTCCATAGTGTAACACTGTAGGAGCAACCGTTTAAAAAAAAAATGCAATTTAGAGGAAGTAACATTTTGGGCCACCAAAAACGTTACTTTTTAAAAGGCTATTACTCATTTAATATTAAATTTAGGTGTTTTGGTGAAGATTACTTTTTTGCTCAGTTTTAAATGAAGAATTACCCTGCGGCATTAAAATTTTATTGATGCTTTTTTTTTTCCCCGTTTAATATGTGATCTTCGAAGGGCCGTAGCTCCCTTAGGGCTCATTTTCGGACCAACCTTTATACTATTTTTCATATTTTTGCATGTGAAATCACTCTTAAATTTTGGCATGGCAGTTACTGATCCCAAGTAAAGTATTAAATACCAATGGTGGCGATATAAATAAAAAATATGTATTAACAAATAACATTCAGTATTAAAAATACAAAGAAAATTTCTAAGTGTATAACAAATAAGCATATATTTGCATACGCCACTGTCATAGTTATATAGTTATAGTTTATTTCTGCAATGTAATACATAAGCATGGAGAGCCCCAAATAACTTTAAAAATTTATTTTGACACATTTGTACCTAGAAGAAAAGCTTGGCATATCCGGAGAAGGCTAAAAACACGTTTGCTGGTTTGCCATTTCCCTAGAATTTGTTTCTTGTCGGAAAAAGTCACATTAAGGAACTAGTAACAATCAGTTTTTGCTTTGTTTTTCATAAAATTAGATTTGGTTTTCTGTGGTTGGCCTTGGGCGTCCAGAAAACCAACTAAACAAAGCAACAACTTATCAATCGGGAAATAGCTATACCCCGATTTTTATAGATGCGTTAGCGACCTCACAACTCAGAAGCTGAAGCGTCGAGACGCGTCATAAGGCAGGATGCCTGCAAGTGAGAGGCACAATAACGCATAGTTAAAAATCGAGCTTTAAATTAGTTTTTTTTTTATTTTTACATTTACATTTACATTTTGTTTAACCTCATACTATTCTACTTAATTAAGCATCCCCTAAGTCCAGGACTTGTGTGGGGTAGTAGTAGAGGGGACAACCGGCTTTAATTGACTTTCGAACCAATTTATAGGGAGTGTCCCATCACTTACGCCTTCGAAAAATTTCAATTATTAATTAACTGAAAAAGGCAAATCGGCGCCGGTGATAATCGAACTCACGCTATTTTGGGTAGTAAACTCGTCAAGTACGACGCGGTAGTCCACAACACCAATCCTCCCATCAATTAAATAGTTTAAAATCATTTTAAGTAAAGTTCTTAACCTTGAAAAGCTTGATTTTTACCTACTCTCAAAAAGGTACTTAAAAATATGTAAATTTATAAAAAAATACTAATAATAATAATAATAATAAACGTCATTTATTGTACTACTAAGTCTTACAAATGGCCATCGACCGAAGTCCTTCAGCCTGTGTTTACATTTAATGTAAAATTAAGTATATAATGAATATAAAATATAAAAAAAAGAAACAAAGGTATACACGATGTATTTGAAATAGGGTCGGAAATTTAAACAGATGATTCAACATCATAAAATATGACAAAAAGTTCCTATAAACATATGTATAAAAATGCGTCATAAGGGAGCTACGCCCCTTTGAAAGTGTCTAAAAAAAATCGGTTTTTATTTAATAACTCAGGAACCCTTTGAGTTATATCAACGAGGTTTTGTACGTCAACTAATCCTACCAAGGCCCATCTTAGTATGTCATTTTCACGTACTTATTTAAACCAGGGGTGTGCGAAACGGGGGGGCCTTATCAGTTTTTTGTCCCAAACTTTTTTCTGTGTAACTTTTTTGCAATTTTATTTTTGAAATATGATTCCTCAGGTCAAAATACATAAAAAAGGTACTCTTGTTGTAATACTGTAGGATTAACCGTTTCCGAGAAAAATTCATTTGAAGGTGAAATTCCACGGTTCGAGGACGAAAAATTAAATACTAAAATGTTGAAAACCAAAATTTTAATGATGCAGGGCGCATGTACATTAAAAACTAAGAAAAAAACCTCATATACAGGTACTTCCAAAAATGAATCCTAATGGAGCTATGGTCTCCTAAATATGCACCATTTTTAAAGGGCTATGGTAGCTTTAAAAGCGTTTTTTCGACCTACATGTATGGAAACTTTTTTTCTTAGTTTTTGATGTAGAATAACATTGAATCATTAAAATTTTGGTTTTCTTCATTTTAGTATTTAATTCTTCGTCCTCGAATCGTGAAATTTCACCTTCAAATGAACTTTTCTCGAAAACGGTTAATCCTACAGTATTACAACAAGAGTACCTTTTTTATGTATTTTGACCTCAGGAATCATATTTCAAAAATAAAATTGCAAAAAAGTTACACAGAAAAAAGTTTCGGACAAAAAACTGATAAGGCCCCCCCGTTTAGCACACCCCTGGTTTAAATAAGTACGTGAAAATGACATACAAAGATGGGCCTTATTAGGATTAATTCACGTGCAAAACCTCGTTAATATATCTCAAAGGGTTCCTGAGTTATTAAATAAAAACCGATTTTTTTAGCCAATTTCAAAGGGGCATAGCTCCCTTATGACGCATTTTTAGACATATGTTTATGGGAACTTTTTGTCATATTTTATGATGTAGAATCATCTGTTAAAATTTCCGACCCTATTTCAAATACACCCTGTATATAAAAAGAAAAAAAAACTTAACAAGTTTAGGTTCCTATACATAGGTTAAAATTAAATTGTAATTAATTAAAAATAAATAGTTTTAATGAGGTATCTGGGTATTTAGTCTTGTTTAAATTCTTCCAGAATTTCCCTAATTGTTTTTTCAGGATACCTGTAAGCTGTACTACCCTCTCTGGATATCAATATATCTTGCATAACTTCCATATTATGATCCTTTTCAGCGAATTTTTTGGAAAGCTCTTGGAGTGGATTAGATGGATTGGCTCTTTTTCGGTTTTTTCATAAAGCAGGTTGTTGGAGGGATTGTGGAGGGGATTTGTGGGGTTTCGGATTTCTGTGATTATTCTAAGGGATGATGTTTCGGCACATTTCAGGTTGTCAATAGTTGGGTTCCTGGCGTTCAACAGTGTGGTGTGGGCATATTTGAGTAATGGTCGACAAATAGACTTGTAAATCTTGCTCGCTGTTTTGGTATCATTGCCTCTGTCTTTATATGTGATTGACCTGAAGGTTTTAGCCCTGTTAATGGTCTTTGACTTTACTGATTTGGTATGGAGTTTGAAGTTTAGTTTACTTTCGACTAGTATCCCTAAGTATTTTACTGTTGGCTGCGGTGTAATGTTTACATTGCACATTGAGACATGCAGGGAGTTGTTATTTAGGTTGTGATTGAAAAGGATGAGTTGGGATTTGGTGGGGTTAGGAGAAAAAATACTAATTTTTGTTATAACAGATAAAAAGATGATAGTTTAGTATACGGGGTTCCTTATTAAGGGTAGGAAGTATTGCTACATTACATGACATATCCCATAGAACAGGGATATAACATTCAGGCTTTACGTCATACTGTCACGACATGTATTTCTGTGCAAATGGGAGAACTTTGCGATAATTCAAATTTTTGACAGCGCCATAATTCCCTTAAATTACTTTTTCAATGCTCGGAAATTAATTTTATACGGCGCGCTCACAAAAGAATACGCCATAATAAGCATGTAATTTATTAGTCAAGCTCTAACACGATATGTATTCTTCGACTAGGAAACTATTAACATATTTTAATAAAGTAATATATTCTTAAAGGAAAAGTTAACTTGTGTAAATTCAAATGAAATCGTTTAAATTATTTACATGCTTTTAATATTGTTTGTATTTATACTGGGCGTTCCTCCTAAGAATATCCATATGTTGTGTTTTGTTATATTTTTCAAATTCCTTAAGGAAAAAATTCTACGTGAAGCTACGTAATTTCTACCAAACTGCATTGATTCACATTTAAAGTAAAATTGGGTAATTTGGCTTAATTTTTATTATTACCTAACTACAACGGCAGATTAAGCGATTTTACAACTTCTAACGCTAAACCACGCGGTTTAGAACAATTATATATAAAATGTTCCAGTCTTAGGTAAAGATTAGTAAATTATGTATCTAAAAATAGCAGAAATTAGGCGTCGTAATTTGTAACCAGCCCCCTATACACTGTAACAATAATTGATTCAAAGCAGACCCAGTAAAATAGCGCGTTTTTGAATTGATTTATATATTTTTTGAAAGAGTAGTGATAGTCGAACTCAACTGTACCAAATTTAACCCCAAAATCAGAAGGAACCATTTTTAAAACGGTTCTGAAAATGGGCTCTTTTTTGCTTACTTTTTATATTCTTATACTTGCTACTTTTTACTATCAAAATGTGTTTTCCAATCTAATTTTATTTTCTGAATGCAAATCTGCTGTCAGAATTATAAATTATTATTATTAGTTTAGGTGCAAAAATAAGCTACTCATTTTTTCTGCGTTTATTCTTTCCAGAATTTATATTTTATCCATTTCATTAAAATTAACTTAATTTTGTTAAAAATTTATCTCCTGAGTCCAAATTTCATTTTAGACCTAACACATATTTTAGGGATTTGGCCTAAAAGGAGGCTAACTAAATTTTCTTTGTACTTTCGTTTTGAATTAAAAATTTCCAGTTAAATTTTCTCGTGGGATATAAATATTCTGTAATATTGTAATATATTTAATGTGATAATACCATACAGATAATGTAATATTTGTATAAATATATTGTAAAATTACTCCAAAAATGTATGTTTACTTTAAAAATATAGTAATACTACTTTTTTGTATAAAATTAAAAACTACCCTTTATAATAGTGCAAAATCACATTATAAATAATAATAATAATATTTCCTACAGGATGCTTCTTGAAATTTATTTAGGGTTATTTGTGATAAACACTCGGAAATGAAGCAAATAAAAACTTTATTGCATTACATAATCATGCCAACGTTTCACCTAATATTTCTGCTTCTTCAGGGCTAAAACGACATAAGATTATGAAACTTTTTGGACATAACTTGGACATTATAAACTGATTTTTTTGTGGAAAAAAATGTATCTAAACAAAAATAAAAGAAATTAATAAATTAAAAACTTATCTGAATTATTAAATATGCATCAAAACAAACAAATTAAACTGTAGACCAATTAATTACAGATTTTGTTTTTTAAAGTATGTATCTATAAATTTGGATAAAGCCTAAATATTAGGTGAAACGTTGGCATGATTATGTAATGCAATAAAGTTTTTATTTGCTTCATTTCCGAGTGTTTATCACAAATAACCCTAAATTATAAATAATGTAAATCAATATACTTTTCATACAGTTTGCCATAAAAAATCTGGTTCCTATATTTGGTTACAAAAAATCTACACGGATATGAAATTAGTGAGACATTATTTCCAATTAATAGCAAAGCTTAACCACTACATTTTGATTTAACTTTAGTGCCATGTGTGTGGTATTTGTCAAAATTACCATAATACCTTTAAAATTATGTTTAATTCGATATGACGGCAATCCTAATTAAACAAAGGCTAAAGTTACCATCCACCAGAAGAGGTACCCTAAGTACTATGTTGCTGATGGCAGACTAACATCTCTACTCTAAATTTCTCTACTCCCTAACATCCCTACTCCATAACATCCCTACTCCACAACAACTCTACTCCGTAACATCTCTACTCCGTAACAACTCTACTCCGCACTATATGCACTCGATTAGCCACTTGTCTTAACTCAAATGAATATTTGTCATGCTAAGTCACTGTCAAATATGAATTTAATTTATTAATTACTTACTTATTAGTGCATATTAAGAGTACGCGGTCATTGTGGCTTTTAGAATAATTCATTTATGATTGTTCTAGATTTGAATTTAAAGATAAACGTTTTTTAGGAAAAAAATAAAATAATCTAGAAGAAGAAGATTCTTTGTTCTTTGAACTGCTCATTTATTATTAAGTGGCTAATCGAGTGCATATAGTGCGGAGTAGAGTTGTTACGGAGTAGAGATGTTATGGAGTAGAGATGTTACGGAGTAGAGTTGTTGTGGAGTAGGGATGTTATGGAGTAGGGATGTTAGGGAGTAGAGAAATTTAGAGTAGAGATGTTAGTCTGCCTTACTGATCAAGAAAATATTAAAAAAATGTGATTTTGCTCTTCGCTCGAAACACAAGGGTAGACAACATGTTGTTAACATGTTGTTTTTACTACTGCAGTCTCATGTAGATACAAAATTAATAGTAACAATATTTATAATTTCTGTCGTGACAGTTAAACTATATAATATAAAGAATGATTGATATCTCTTTGAGTGACGTTTGTTTGTCAAAAATATTATCCATGTAAAAAAAGGCTGATGTTGAGTTTAGGCCCAGAAGTTATTTAAGACGGTTAGGCAACTGCTAGAGACCTTTTATATTCTGTTCTTTTACCACAGAACTAACTAACCTCAAAAAGTGTGCACCAAAGGCAGAATTGGCCAAGAGCGCCAAGTTTGGACCATGTAGAAAACGTCTTAATAAATGAAAATTGTTTTTCTTCAAGCGTACTATTTTATAACTGAACACACTAGTTAGAAGTGATCCATTTTTTTACAGTGAAAAAATTAGTTCATTGTTGTACGCCGTAAAAAAAAGTTAGTTAGCAAAACCACCACTGGCGGCAGCACTCTTTGACTTTGATGACAGCCATACTTCAAACTTGTTTGTTTAGTATGTAAACAGGTGGTTGACTCGAGATTCTGTGCAAAAATCTTGTGTGAAATTGATTAAAAATGATTGAAGAAGAATAAATGGTTTATACACCTACAAATCTCTCCGAAATTGCAAATGCTACTATATTCGACAAGTTACCATCGAAATCGAGAAAAGTGTACGATTTAGCCTACGAATAAATATTAAAATGAGTTAAGTAAGGTTTAAGTTTATTTCGAAAGAGTTTTATTGGCCTATTTTAATTAAAAAAAAACATACTTTATTATTGAATAAATTAAATTCAAAAATTAATATTTAAAAAAATATATATAGGATGCTTGAAGAAAAAATAGTATGTTTCACTCAGAGGAAAAGTGCTTTTTTTACTCGTATGTCATTTCCGGACTCCGCTTCGCGTCGTCCGTAAATTCTACAGGCTAGTAAAAAAAAGCTTCAATTTTCCTCTTAGTAGAACAATATATTGTTTCACAAAGAACATAAAATAGTAACTAAAAGTGATTAAGAAGAATTTTTCAGTCACCTTTGATTATTAAGATATTATAATAATGCCATAAAATAAGTATTAGAAAACGTCTTTAATTCACAAAAATATAGTGTCATCTCATGTTATTGCATTGTAGTACTACTAGTTAAGAACGTAAGATCTTATCGGATTAAGATTTTTAACAAGACCCTTAAACCAAAGCAAACAGGCATGTTTTCTGGTGGACATATATATTATTTATTTTTCTTCGGACTACGTTATAATTATGTTTCGCTTTAATGAAACTTATTCAGCGGATGTTGGACAGATGTCCACAATTGTAACTAATAATTATATTCCTACAATTAGAACTAACTACCACCAACATTAATTATAAGTTATAGTGATTTGAAAATTACTTGATAAGCAAGTTTTCATATTATAAAGCAATAAAATTATTATTAATGAACGCTATTAAGGCCTAAAGACGTCATTAATTATAGAGTATCTGTTTGGAATTTAATTAATGATTAGTTAGAAGTCTTTTTTTCGTTAAATATTTATATACTTCGCCCCCATACTCTGTACCTTCTTTTATTACGTTTGGCCTTTCCTTTGGGATAATTGCCAATACAGTGTCTAGATAGTAATTTTACTAGCAAAGTAATATGCTTAGCGGGTTATTAAATGGTTACTAAAAACGTAGTTTTTTATTTTTTTTTTTGTAACGCAACTTTACCTGAAGGTGGTGCTAAATAAGCTATTGCTAGCATTAGAAAAGTTTTTAATACCTCAGTAACTGACTGCCGGCATGCTTAGTTGGATTAGGTGTCTCGGGACCCAGTCTGTAGCCTAAAAAGGCGAAAAGGTACTGAGCCCCTATGGAAAACCTTGAGCCTTCCTGCAACATTCAGAATGTGTAAAGAATTCTAGAATTTGGATAACATAACATGAATTTCAGGATTTTTTTTAATTAATCCCCCTAGACTTTTTTTTTCTGGCCACAGGATTGCATATCCTCTTATCCTCATTTTGGAGTGTTACGCCCATGTTAATGGTATAGGAAAATTGCATTACAGGGGGGGTGGGGGTCCAAAATGACCAAAATTTTCGTTACGTAATACTTGAACGTTCCCTTACTGTGAACAGTATATAATGGAATGCGTAACATTACATACCTTTACGGCTTGTTTTTAATTAATTTACTTTCTAATATTTCTTGCCTCAAAATAAATTCATCAGGTGCTCATATTCTAGCAGTTTTTTTTTGGCAAAGTTAAGCATTGCAGTTTCTCATGAACACGAAACTCATTTTTCTTTACTATCACATTTATTATATAATATATCGATCTGTAAGCAAAGATAGTGTCTTAAACGTGTTGACGTTTTTTCTTAGCATAACTTGGAGGCGATTTACTATTTGAGATCTGAGTAAAAATACCAATACAATAATAGATATCCTATTTAAAAGTCTGCTATTGTTTCTAGCAAAAACAATAACAATTTCCATAGAAAACCAATAAAACAGAATAGTAGCACGTTATCGCAACGGTATGTGTAATTTATGGACATGGTCGTAGGTAGAGCAAAAGTTGGAGTAATATTTATTGCGATGTGGTGGACGTAAACACGTCTCCCCATGTAGGCGACCCCCATTGTTGTTTTAGGATGCGCAAGTCGTGAGCCAGCTGCTGCTAAATAATAAATACGTAAGACTTGGCCTAGAATAGGACAAAAATACCTACCGGCATTTTTTCGCGAATCTTCCGTTTAATATGTGAAACCTAATATCCCCCGACCTTGCATTATTTAAATGCCTACCATATCGGAGCCAATACTTTCCAGACGAGCAATCTTTCAATGCGACAAGCTAATATAAAAAATATATGCCCAGGTATTCATATTTAACTAAACTGAAAGAGGAGTTCTGCGAATTCAAATAACCTGTCATTGGTGATTTATTATACATACAGAATTTTGTAAAATTACATAATTTATGTATTGATATGCAGTTAGTTTTAGAGGGAATCATACACGGAAAAAAATTAGTGGGCTCTGCGCTATACATTATAAGATATTTGGTAACAGTGGCAAATTATAGTGATTTAAGCTATAGATTATAAGGGACCCAATAACTAATAATGTTAAAAATAAATTGGAAACGATTATATATATTACAGACACGATTATATTTATTACAGGCACTATTATAAATTTACAGAAATTTTATTATATTATAAAAATTATTAGCACGGACAATAATTAAATCTATTTAAGCTATAAATGCCATACTATTTGTTATATTTTATTATTCACTAAACAATTAAAGTATTTCATATAAATTTTTACACTGACTGCCATAATTGTAAGAGAAAGCCTTGTATTTATATAATAAGCGATTATAATTTGCTTGGTATGTGTGTTATAGCGCTCCTAGCTATATTTTTTTTTCCGTGTATCGTAAAAATTCAAAATAAAATGTTTAAAAATACTGACTAAAATCATAGTCTTGTTTAGGTATATAAACACTAAAAAATTCTTGTTTTATTTATCCAAAATGTTAATTTTTGTTAAAACTAGATGAAACGTTGCAAGCACTCTGTCAAAACATCGGCACTATTGTACACTAGAGCCATCTAGTTTGCAAATTTCAAACTAGGTGTTTTGTTTGATTTTATTCTGTATCTTTAAAACATTATATTCTAGCAAAAAACTGTATATAACATTTTTTATAGGGCTTAAAAAGAGCTTTTATTTAAAATATAATTTTTTGAAATCGGGTTATAAGTATGTGAGATATGCTAAAAAAACCTTTTACTGCTTTAAATGCCAATATCTCGAAGACAATGCGTTTTAGGAAAACGTTGTTTATAAAATTTTTTGACCAATTTTAAATTATCTTTTATATAAGTGCTAAATTAACCAAATACAATAATTGCCTTAATTATAAACAAAAAACGCTAAAAATAGGAGTTTTACACTATTTTTACCCCCTTAACCCCAATCGTTTACCCCCAAAAATCTAATCATCTCTTAGGAATACGATAAGAAACAATTTGCAAAAAACCGCAAGTCGATATCTCATGTATCTCATGGAGTTAGAGAGTTTACACCCAGACAGACAGACGGACGCAAAAATTTTTTTTACTGATTTCTACTTAGAATGGTCTAAAACGTCGAGAAATGTGAAAAAAAAAACGTGGTCAAAGATTTTGACTCTTCGGCGAAGATTTCAATACATCGGCACTCTTTGTAGCAAAGTGCCGATGTAAAATATATTTCTATCAAAAGTACATGTTTATGCAGGAAAACATATCGTTTTCTTCTGCTTATGATGTAAATACATAAGGGAGAAAACAATAAATTACTCGGAAGATATACATATTTTCTATGACATTTATAAATGGGTAAAAATACATAATTTAAAAAGGGAATAATAAAGTCAATCAGTCTTAGTTATGGCCAACCCCTACGACTGCAGTTGTAAGATTAACACTAGATTAACTTTAGTTTAAGTTAAATACTTTATCTTAATACCAAAAACAAAAAAAAAAACAAAAAAAAAACGGAATAATGGGATTTCTCAAAAGAGCTATAAGTCGAGGAGTAGTAGAATTAATAATCGGAAAAAAAATCCAGGCCGTTTTTCTTCATAAGGTCAAGTTTTTGAATGATCAGTTTAGAATAAGGCGTATTAGTCAAAAATGGTATTAAATCTTTATAATTTAAAAAAATTTCGACCCAAAATTTGTGAAGAAAAACTAGTTTTTTAGACTGCGTACCCAATACATTTTTTACTAATATCCCCAGATATGTATAAAAATATACGCATTTCTTATCACAGTAGAGAAATTATTTGATATTAATATTTTAACAAGGGGTGGGTGATATTAACTCCACAAATTCATATACCACAAACCTCTACTTTCTCTACCACCTGTAGATTTATTTTTATTAAAATATTTGAGAAGCATTATTTCCAAACCTAAGAAATCCTTAACCAACCTTGATTAGTTAACTTTTGACAAAATACGAACAATTTGGCAAAAAGTATATTTAGCCTGAGTTTGAATAGTTGATATTTAACACCAACAAATTTTAATTTCGATACACGAAAAAAAAATTATTACTTAACTTCTTGACTTGATTTAATTAGTGTAGTATTGGTGTAGTATTACTGTTAGTATAAGTGTTTGTATATATTTTTATTTTTATTATTATTATTATTTTTATTATTATTATTATTATTATGATTTTTTCAGACTTAGTATTTTTGAGTAAATGCTTGCTCAAAACCTCAAAACATGGCCTTTTTATAGGTATTCTAAAATTATCAGTAACTCAAAAAATAGACATAGAGAAAAACGGTTTGAACATTCAGATTCAGCAAACCAAAATAAGTGAAAATTTTCTGGTTCCGTTTATTACGCATCAAAACAGGAAAATTTGCTGCTTAGTTTAATCATAATTAAAGAATTTGAATTAAATCAATAAATTATAATTAAAGGATTTAAGACACACTGTAAAAAGTAAACTGAACATTCAGTTACAAATGGATGGAAAAAAGTTATTATCCTATACAATTGTACTTTAATTTTTGTTAAAAACACGCAAGATTTCATGTCCGTCCTTAAATATTAAAGTACCTGACTTTAGAACTAGAGTGTTTTTTTAACAAAAATTAAAGTACATTTGTATAGGCAGAGTCGGATTAACAGTGCAGTGGGCCCTGAGCTGCATAATTTCTGGGGGCCCCCTATTATCAACCTTTAAACCTATAGGTTATATGCCTATTGTAGTTGTTACTACTTCCATTTTGCAAAGGCACTGCTCGTTTTGGTGCCCTTATCTTTCTTGGGGGATTTTAAATAAATAAAGTATAAACTATTGTATGAGGCTTTTCTATAGTTGGGGGCCTATAGATGGTATGTTTTGTTTTAGATTTTGTGCACAAGAATGGTTAAAATAGGCCCCTTGAAGGTACAATTCCTGAGTAAAAAAATAACAAATGCTATTTTGGATACATTGTAAGGCTTAGTCTCCATATTTCTTTGGATCTTTAAGGGTATTTTCTGAGCGTCGATGATCAGGATGATTTTATGCATTATTACTAGTTTTTAAATATTTAAATTTTTACCCAAACAGTCTTGGGTAGGCCCACCCGGCCGGTGGGCCCTGGGCCTCCGGCCCACCAGGCCAATAAGTTAATCTGGCCCTGTGTATAGGATCATAACTTCCTATCCATTTATAACTAAATGTTGAGTTACAAATGGATACGAAGTTATGACCTTATACAAATGTACTTTAATTTTTGTTAAAAGCACTATAGTTTTAAAGTCACGTACTTTAATATTTAAGGACGGACATGAAATGTTCCGTGTTTTTAACAAAAATTAAAGTACAATTGTATATGACAATAACTTCTGATTTGTAACAGATTATTCAGTTTACTTTTTACAGTGTAATATTGAATATTATTCAGTGAATAATACAAATTTCGCTGTGGTCTGTGCACATGTGGTCAATAGAAATAAGAGACAATAATTGAGGAGGTGACTTTCAAAACGCAGTTTTTGACATTTTTTGAAAAATTGAGATAATGATGGTGTTTGGACTGTTAATGCATATTCGATCTATTGATCCAAAAAAAAAAATTGTTATTTCCTATTAAAAATTTAGTTAGAAAACCACGTGGAAAAACAAAACGCAGTTTTTGAACCAAAGCTTGACTTTTAAAACGCAGTTTTTAATTAGATTTAGGGATGTGAAATTCAATAAAAAAAAGTCTATCGATTTTCGGACGACCCTTAAACGGCCCTTAAAACCCTAAAAACTCGTTTTTGCCCTATAACTTTTAATTGCAACCTACTAGAAACAAAAAGTGCACAGAAAATGAGAGAGCACAAAAAATGCAATAAAATTGCTGCATCCAATGTTCATCAAAAACAATCCCGAGCGAGAACTTTTGGTAACATACCTGTATGCCAAATTTCAAGTCTCTAACTTAAAGCGTTCTTAAGTTATCGTGCCCACAAGATTTCCCGGATAGACCGATCGACCGACCGACCGATCGACAATTTTTTTTCTTTGCTTGAAATGGATTTATATCGACATAAAACGTCATAAAACGCAAAAATATGCAAAAAATTTTTTTGAAAATTTTTGCACGAATACAAGGCTTTCCGAAATTTTAAAAAATTTTAAAATGGGAAAGCAAAATAGGCTCATACATTGAGAATGTATGTACAATGTACAATATGGGTCTATTTATAAGTTACGTAACACTCTGGAGGGAGACCCCCTCTCGCCCTAGTTTCATGTAGTGTGTTGAGTTAAATGAAAAAAGCGTTACATAGAGAGGTCCAAAATAGTAAAAAAAGGTTTTACATAATATACGGACAGCCCCTTATACTATTTGTATCTATACTTACCTAAAAAATATTTAAAAAATCAATATCACAAGATGCTGGACTATCAAAACGCAGTTTTTATGCTTTGACTTTCAAAACGCAGTTTTTGATTTTTTTAATATGCAATTTTTAATAATTAGTGAAACTGATTTAATTCGCCAATGTAATTTAACTATTCTCTCTAAAATAGATAATACCTGATGTTCATTGGTACTATAAAAGCTGTTATAGTTCCTAAATTAATACTTGATATCTCAAAATGTGTTATTTGTCAAAAACTGCGTTTTGAAAGTCACCTCCTCAATTATTTTATTATTCGTCTAATATGGCAGCACAAAATGTTCTTAAATGGATTATTTCTTTAAATTAGAGCAAGTTTCTCACGAAAAGACCAATTAAACTTTTTCTTAGTACTGAAACCTTTTTAAGAATGAATCCTTTTATGTCACATTACAACATGTCATGATGGTATGCAGTATGTAGTTTTTTCCGAAATACTTATTAACATTCTTAAATATCTGGCTGAACATTAAAACGTTCATGAAAAGAAATAAAGAACACGGTT
The DNA here is from genome assembly GCA_958510825.1 of Brachypterus glaber. NCBI lineage: Eukaryota > Metazoa > Arthropoda > Insecta > Coleoptera > Kateretidae > Brachypterus > Brachypterus glaber. The sequence continues at coordinate 12,293,131 of OY294044.1, read as the reverse complement.
CCACCAAACTTTCCATCTGCATTTTTAATTACTGTTTTAAATAATAAAATAGAACAAGTTAACCCCTTCCGCTCCAATGTATCTACAGTTAGATATTTATATAAGGCATAAGGTTGGGTTTTAGTGGTATTAAACTTGGTGCTTTCATTTAACACTTTGTAGGAGCCCAAATAACCCTGCATGGATATAATGGTTATTATTTATTTGTTGTTATTTAATAATTTTTTAATATTTGTGCCCAGGTATGTTTTGGTGCAGACACATATATCCAAGGGTGGATATTCTGGTAAATATTGAGAATATCACTGAGTATTTTGGGTCAATAATATTTCAAGAATGAAACCTAAATCAAATGTTTGTAATTATTGGAGCAAAGCGCTGCTTTAAAATAATAAAATGAAATGTCAATTAATTTGTAATAGATCAAAATACGAAAAAAAAAGTTTATTATCTCCCCGGTCGATCGGGAAGGTTGAAAGTATCTTTGGAATTCGGTCGAACAATTTTACAGTTTACAATTCTTATCTTTTTGTGCATACAATTTTGGGACAACAAAAATAAATTGTTGATAATGATTATCCGTCTGTAACAGACGGTCTGTTAAATATGACAAATGTGTATACATGACATGGTTATTGTGTTTATGCTTTCCCCTATGCATCTAAGTGTCTTTATTTGTGCTTGTTTAATAAATAAATAATAATTATTACGTCCGCTTTTGTCACCCTTTCGTAAATAATTTCAATAGTTGCCACGGTTTTAAATCCACCAACGAACTAACAACTCTTCTCTCTAGAATACGCATACCGTTAATATAAATTATCGGCAACATCTGTTTGTTTGTAAACAAATAGTAGGTATATTCAGACCTGAAGAATAACAATTACCAGTAACTGTTATTGTTGTCTCTGTTAGAACAAAGCTGTGCGAGTAAGACAGACAAGTGTATATCTTGGCTACGTTTTTTTCAGTTTTTACAAATGAAATGCCTATTCTAGAGAGAAGAGTTATTAGTTCATTGAAACCCACAGATGAACCTGGATTGAAAGTAACTAGACTCAGTTATCTCAAATTTGTTACGCACTAAATAAATAAAATGTTGGTTCATCATGAATAATTTATCTCTCGACTCTCTTAACTCAACCCAACTCACCTGAACTTTCAACTTACAAAAATAAGATCTTCTCTTCCCACTCCAAACAATAATATATGTGTTAAAAGTGAATTCTACTTATGGAAATTGTATATGACACTTTAGCTATGTAGGACGTAAACAAACTTTACATACTAAAATATGCATTACTGGTCTATTTATCCTTCTTTTGCCAACAGCCTGACCTTCATTGAAAGGACGAGCAGGATTAAGGAGGACTCAAATTGGTAAATGGCTAAATTGCCTACTAGGTAAATACACTGTTATCAGTAAAAATTAGAATTTTTATTCTGGTAATTTTACTGTTTTTGTAGAATGTAAGCTATAATTATGCTAATTTTCGGGACTCTCTGTTCCGAGTTTTTGGACCACATCCATGCAAAATTATTGTACCGACAGGAAAACAGCTAAGATTTTACTAAACCGAGTAATATTGAGATTAATTAAAAAAAAAATAGTAAATTCAAATTCTGACTTGGTGAATTTGCTTTAATTATTACAGTTAATACTACTGAAAGATTGACAAATTCAGAGTGTAAGTTATATAATTTATATAAGTTATATAATTATAATTTATATAAGTTATATAAATTATATATTTTAATAAAACATATTTATTTGACTTTGAATATTAGTAAATTTTACATAATTTCAATCATAAAAAAACTTAAAGCAAAAAACTTAAAAAAATGACTACTCAAGGGACTCAAACAACTCTTATTGTTTGGACTAAACAATAAAAAAAAACCATCTTAATATCTTTAATAATAACTGGGAATTTAGGAATCAAAATGTGGTCTACACAGGCTAAATATACAGTGCGGTCCAAAAGTCACCCCCCCTTTTAACTTTTGAAGGAGTTGAGATATCGACTTCAAATTTAGAACTCCTAAATAAGACAACTTAAACTATCTTTTAGCATATATTTGATATTTTCAGCTCTTAAAATGTGGGCAGGGGGGCATGGGGGACATTTTTATAAATGGAAAGGGGGGTCGTGTGATACATCATTTTAAAGCTTATAAAATTCTCTATTTAAACTAATGTTTTTAAGTTTTTGATTTTTCAATTTTTTGTGCTAAAACATTCGATTTTTTAAGTTTTTTTTTTATATATTTTTATTTATGTCAACTAAAATTAGTTTAAAAGTATAATTAACATTTTTTTATGATGAAATTAGGCATTTTTAAAAAATTATTTGTTTTTTTTTTAGAGGAATTTTGACATTAATACTTATTTTCAACCCCATTTTAAACCCAATTTTTTTTTTTAATTTAAAAATATGGAGTTAAGTGGAGAATTTTATAAGCTTTAAAATGATGTATTACACGACCCCCCTTTTCATTTACAAAAATGTGCCCCATGCCCCCCTGCCTACATTTTAAGAGCTGAAAGTATTAAATATATGCTAAAAGATAGTTTAAGTTGTCTTATTTAAAAGTTCCTAATTTGAAGTCGATATTTCAACTGGTTCAAAAGTTAAGATAATATAACATATGTATACATATAATTTTTTTTTAATCAAATTAACCCTTAATAAAGAAATAGCACTTTGTTAAATCAGAAAATTAAATTAAACAAATAAAAGATATCCTTTCATACATAATGTAAATAAAGAGGAATAATACTGGACATTTATCTATATTATTACGGAACCGAATGGCCCGTGGGCAAATGTCTAGTAGTGTTATAAAACTATCGTTGCTACTGGTTTCTCGACTGGTTTAGTTTTCATGTTAATCACGACCGTTTTGGAGTTTACCAGTTGACTTGATTAATGACTAACAAAAAGTGAGACACGTATCTCACCTACGTCTGGGAAAAATGACTAATAGAGCCGGCTCTATTAGCTAAGCTACACTACAAAAAAAATGTGTAAACTTACATGCTAAATAAGAGGTAATATGTTGCCAAGCAAGTGCACTTAAAATTACAAGTTAAATCTCGTAAATTTTTCTTGCACCTGCTTGGCAACATATTAGCTCTGATTTAGCATGTAAATTTACACATTTTTTTTACAGTGTACCTTTCATGGAACTGTTGTTTAGTAATATAGCAAAATCGGATACAAAAGTAAAACTCCGAATGACAAATATTCTACACGTTAAAAAATAAATGTACACTCTAAATTTGTCCGTCAATCTTTCAGTAGTATTAACTGTAATAATTAAAGCAAATTCACTATGTCAGAAAGTGAATTTACAATATTTATTAAAATTAACCTCAATATTCCTCGGTTTAGTAAAATCTCAGCTCTTTTCCTGTCGCACTCTAAATTTGTCCGTCAATCTTTCAGTAGTATTAGCAGTAATAATTAAAGCAAATTCATCATGTCAGAATGTGAATTTACATTATTTATTAAAATTAACCTCAATATTCCTCGGTTTAGTAAAATCTCAGCTCTTTTCCTGTCGCACTCTAAATTTGTCCGTCAATCTTTCAGTAGTATTACCAGTAATAATTAAAGCAAATTCACTATGTCCGAACTTGAATTTACAATATTTATTAAAATTAACGTCAATATTCCTCGGTTTAGTAAAATCTCAGCTCTTTTCCTGTCGCACTCTAAATTTGTCAGTCAATCTTTCAGTAGTATTACCAGTAATAATTAAAGCAAATTCACCATGTCAGAATGTGAATTTACATAATTATTAAATTAACCAGAATTAATCGGTTTAGTAAAATCTGAGCTCTTTTCCTGTCGGTACAATAATTTTGCATTAAAACTCATACATGTGGTCCAAAAACCCAGCAATTTTACAATATTTGTTGAAAATTACCATAATTATAGCTTACATTCTACAAAAGATAGCAGTAAAATTACCAAAATAAAAATTCACATTTTTACAGATAACAGTGAATTTACAGTACTGATTTAAATTTACCACTTTCCTGGTAACATATACTTTATTTGCTGTAGAATTACCATATTTTCATTTACAGTGTAAAATAATATAAAAGTACCTTAGTTTACTAAGTTATTTTACTATACTTGACTATGTTTATTCAGGAATTTATGTAAACAAATATATTTTATCCTAAATAATGTAAAAGACTGGTAAAATTTTGCAAAGTACACAAAATTACAACAATAGTGTAAAATTACATAGATTTACATTGATTTGCACCTGTTATCAATTACGGACTATGTAAAATTACATCATTTTACAGAAAATTACATATTGCTTCTACGGAAAATTTTACTAATCGATCTATGGCAACCAATTTACATTTTTTTTTAAGTTTAGACAAAAAAAAAAGAAATATGTACGCATTTATTCACAGGGTTTTCCGTTAGTATGTTTTTCTACCTCTAGCAGCGATTTACCCAGTAACCTAGAAATATGATATTTGGCACACAAGTAGATTAAATAAAATGAAAAACAAAATGTTACTTTTTCTGAAGTTGGTACGTAATAAATATGCTTTTTATTTATCAAAATTTTAAGAGCAACTAAGGAGATTTAAAATAAAAAAACTATTGCTATTGGTTTTACTGTTACTGTTACTCTAAGTATTAACTAGATGAAACGTTGCAAGCACCCTGTCAAAACATCGGCACTATTGTACACTAGAGACATCTAGTTTGCAATTTTCAAACTAGGTGTTTTGTTTGATTTTAAATTCTGTATCTTTAAAACATTATATTCTACTGTATATAACATTTTTTATAGGGCTTAAAAAGAGCTTTTATTTAAAATATAATTTTTTGAAATCGGGTTATAAATATGTGAGATATGCTAAAAAAACCTTTTACTGCTTTAAACGCCAATATCTCGAAAACAATGAGTTTTAGGAAAACGTTTTTTATAACATTTTTTAACCAGTTTAAAATTATCTTTTATATAAGTGCTAAATTAACCAAATACAATAATAATTGCCTTAATTATAAACAAAAAACGCTAAAAATAGGAGTTTTACCCTATTTTTACCCCCTTACCCCCAATCGTTTACCCCCAAAATCTAATCAGCTCTTCGGAAGAAACAATATGCAAAAAACCGCAAGTCGATATCTCATGTAGAAATGGAGTTAGAGAGTTTACACCCAGACAGACAGACAGACAGACAGAGACAGACGGATGCAAATTTTTTTTTACTGATTTCGATTTAGAATGGTCTAAAACATCGAGAAATGTGAAAAAAACGTGGTCAAAGATTTTGACTTTTCGGCGAAGATTTCAATACATCAGCACTTTTAGTAGCACTAAGTGCCGATGTAACTTAGGCTTCGATCACCCTATTCGAAAATATGTTTAAAGTTAGTCTGTTGTATCTGTCTATACATTTTACTATCAGATCTACGCTTTTTTTTTTTTTTTTTTTTTTTTAGAAAAAAAAAAAAATTCAAAAAAAAAAAAAAAACTTAGGCTTCGATCACCCTATTCGAAAATATGTTTAAAGTTAGTCTGTTGTATCTGTCTATACATTTTACTATCAGATCTACGCTTCATTTACATATTCCATTAAAAACGTACACACGCATTAATTCAATGGCTTTCCCAGTAATGGCTCAATAAGATAACTTATAGATTGATGATAATGATATTCTCTTAAATGATACTTAAACAACAATTTTGTGTCTAGGAGAAAACGTCAATAACGTCACGTTTCAACGTTATTAAAGGCGAATCGCTCAATGCTAATGCTCATTAAAATTATATTATACTTACTAGCCGCGGTTAACCGTTTTTTGATCGGATAAGATTCCGGAATGTTATCCCTTGAAAAAACGGAATTCTCGAAGTTTGGGTGTTTGTACACACTGATAGAAATGTTGTTGTAATATATGCGCCAACCTCATTTTCTAATAAATTATAACATAAATATATTATACGATAAAACAACCATATGTAGAATTAAGTAGTTAACAACATAAAATTGTAATACATAAACAACAAAAGTTATCTTATGTCATAGTTCGTACTATACTATACAGGGTTATTCTTTTAAATGGTGCAGATATCGACGATATCATATCGTCTTGAAATTTATAATCAAATTTTTTATACGAAGCAACAGTCAGATTTTTTTAAGTTTTTTTCAGAAATTGTCCACAAAACCCATATTATCAATTAGTAAAAGAAAATCGTGCTGACCCTAAAAATCCGCCGTAAATATCTTGTATTATTATAAATATAATTTCATCAGTCCTTAATCTGCTTATTTTTTAAAATAATATCCTTTATAAAAACATCGGGAGAAAATCAGAGACATAAAATCAGGATTTAACGTATTATAACCATCAAGTTGTATCAAATTATAATTATTAGTCCCAAGACTGGTTTGAGAGAGCACTCCATCCCAACGTATTCCCAGCCTAAAATTGGTATACCCTGCATTCTTTATTTGTGACAAATATTCCATTCTAGGCAGACTCGTTGGAAAAAAATACAGTGTACTTATCAAAGCTTATATTATGATCCATTTTTTTTACAGTGTAGGTAGATTGTCATTATCTAATTATTGTAGTCATAAACCGTTTAATTGCAGCCAAAGGTGATCTAGGATGCTATGCTCTAACACATAAGTAATGACAATAAAATTATATAACATTATTACATCTTTACAATGTATATACAAAATAATATCAATATACATACTTAAAAACAAGTATAATTAAAAAGCCATTAAGCCTGCGTTTGGACAGTGTTCTAGTGACAAAGATACTTATTATTAAGAAAAAATGTTATTATTAGTGTCAGCTGTCGTTGGCTTAAGTACACTTTGATAGATGTGTTTATGTTGTTCTCCAAATGTGTACTTACGCCACAAGGGACATTGCTTCTTAATAAAGACTTATACAGGGTGATCAGTAACTGGCATGCCAAAATTTAAAAGGTGATTCCATTCAAAAATATCAAAAAAAGTTCCTATAAAGGTTGGTCCGGAAATGAGCCCTAATGGAGCTACGGCCCTTTAAAATTGTAATGAAACCAAAAATTTTATTTCAAAATAATGAATCAAACATTTTGCGCAAGAGAGTCATGCTCCAACTTGGAAGTTTTCAGTTGTCGATACAGATGGTATGACAATTTCTGCACAGTCCACGGACTAAAATAGTAAAAACAAAGACATTTTTAAAGAAATTTTAACGTAATTTCTCATTTTTAACAACTATTTAACTTCCTTAAAAAAATGAAAAAAAAAAAAAAATAAATAAAAATATATGGTCGAATACAACTTTTGTGAGCTTTGAAATTGTTTCATTAGAAAATTCTCCCTTTACTCCCTGCCTCCATTGTGTCACCTAAGCATATCAAATATAAACCAAAAAATTATATGGGTGATTTAATTTTTTTTTTAAGTTAATATAGTTTAAAAGTTAAGGGGGAGGGGAAGGACTTTTGACATGCACTGTAAAAGTTTTTAAATGATTCGAATATTTATTAAAAGTAATTCTGAAATGCGTTATTTCCTTGTTTTGGGCTAAAAATCAGATTTTTTTCGTTTTCTAATTTATCTTATCTGTTAATAGTAAGATTCATTTTAAATAAATGCAACAAGACCACATTTGGTCCGAGTACACATATTCACGAAATATTATACTATAGCAGGATTTTTTTATAACATACCCTCATTTTAAATTAATATCAGGTGTTATCTCCAGGTAACCAGGTGTATTTTATTTTTTGACGCCCTATATTTTTGACACCCTAAATTTTGGCGATACTGATGATGTAGGTGATAATTCTTTATGAACGAAGATTATATTTGATTATTTAAAAGTTTTATACTATACGAATCCGTTTAATATCTAAATTTTATCGACTGGTACCTCGCAGGAATGTGAAAAATTCAAGGTCACCTATCCTACACACAAAAAATTTTACCTCTTGTCTTCCCCTTGCCTCAGCTTACAGGTGCCAGTTAGTAAAATGTATACATTATCAATGATCTTTATGTTCTATGTTCTGTTTCACCAAGCAAGATAGTAAATTAAAAATCGCACAGTAAATATTATTACAACAGGTTTGAATAGTATACAGGGTTATTCACGGAAGTGGCCTATTAAACGTTTATGGAGAACCAACAACTTTGAAAGTCTGCTAATTTGCACTTTGGGGTTTTTGAATATGGGCAATCGATTAAAAATGTTTTCATGCTTGTGCCACTTCCGGTTGTACCGGAAGTGGGACTCAACTTTAATTTTTTAAATGGAACACCCCATATATTTTTTAATTTTTAAAATTTGCATAAAATTTGCTTTATTTTAATGTATAACACGTTATGTCTATCTCCAGTAGTTTTTGAGTTATTCAAGTTTTTAGCGAAAAATAAGCAAATTCAAGCACCCCTAAAAACAATAATTTCTCCTTGATTTTTTAAATTGAAGAAAAGTTGTTTTGTATTTTGCTCAATGATGGTTAAGCGAATCATTCTAAGCTAAAATGGAATCCAAAATTTATACAGGGTGTCTGAAAAAGCAGGTCAAACTTAACAAAATTAAAATAGCCATAACTCTTTTTTTTTTAAATGACACCCTACATTTTTTTTTATTTGTTTAAATAGAGAATTCAATTTTCTTTAAAATAAGTATAGGATACCCTATACCTAACTTTAACCGTTTTCGAGCTATTTGCAAATTAATGTGAAAAAGAAGTATTTTGCAGTATTTCTGCAATTACGTAAATTTTTAAAATTGTATTGTGTTTTTATTTCTTTTAACCTAAATGTTATCGTTCTTATCGTGATAAATTAGTGTAAAATAATAGCAGAGGCTTATTCTTACCCTGTTATTTTGGATTTATTTTCTATTTTTGGTGAAAATGATAAAATAATTAGTAGAACCTGCAGAAACTTTAATACAAAATATCCTGATTTACCAAGAATGTCATGTACAAAATTTAGAAGAATACACAAAAATTTTTCGCAATTTGGAAAAGAAAATGCAGTGAAATCTCTTACGAAACCAATTACAAACAACGAAGATAACGAAGTCAATGTTTTGGGTTACTTTTATGCATATCCACATGCCTCAATTCCTGCAGCTAGTTACGACTTGAGAATTTCCTATTCAAGCATCCAAAGAATTTTAAAAAACCACAAGATGCACGATTACAAAAAGCAAAAAATACAGGCCTTAAAACCTAATGATTTTCAAAATAGAGTGGACTTTTGTGAAAATCTTTTGATAAATATTCAAGAAAAACAAAACTTTTTAAAAAGAATAATTTGGACGGACGAGGCTAAATTTTCTCAACAGGGTATTTTTAACAGAAGAAATGTACACTACTGGGCGCATGAAAATCCAGTTTTAAGGTAAATATAATGATCTTTGAGGTAAATAAATAAAAATCGATTAATTTTTCTGGCCTATTTTATAAAATATAACAAATTTTAACAGAAATACGGCTTTTTCACAATAATTTGCAAATAGCTCAAAAACGGTTAAAGTTAGGTATAGGGTATCCTATACTTATTTTAAAGCAAATTTAATTCTCTATTTAACCAAATAAAAAAAAATGTAGGGTGCCATTTAAAAAAAATGAGTTATGGCTATATTAAATTTGTTAGATTTGACCTGCTTTTTCAGACACCCTGTATAATTTTTGGGTTCCATTTTAGCATAGGATAATTCGTTTAAGCATCATTGAGCAAAACACTGTAGCAGTTATGACTGCCACTGTTTTTAAAGATTACCTGATCTGTGTCACGTAATCATACGATGTTACCATTTTTTCAGAAGTTAGTATTTCTTTCTATTTGCACATATAAGATTGAGTACAGACTTATTGTATGGTCTTGTGGAAGTCTTGCGATGGTCCTTGATTCCATTTGCTGGGTCATTTTTCTTTTATTACAGAATTTGTCTTATTTTTGGTGTTTACTTTTGATAGCCTAAAATATAATAACAAACGTCTAGTAATCTACTACATTCAGTACTTGAGTTAGCTACTGATGTTTTTCAGCTAGTCTTACCTTTTTAATCACAGCTAAAGCTTCTGGAAGTCGGATAAAATCATTATCAAAGATTGTTTACCTAATTTTGAGGTTAGTTTTACTTCTACCCGCATTCAGGTATACAGTATGCATTGCATGGTCAGCTGATGACTTCAAGTTGGTTTATTTTCGTCGTATCATTTCTTAAACCATATGAAACGATTGTTAGATGTATGGCTAGGCATTTTAAACTTATTTAGAGTATTCTTTTTCTTTATTTTCAAGTAATATTGGGATTATGAATAGATGTTTTTTGTGTTGCCTACCCTCAAAATCGATTTGTTGTTCGTAGTTCCAAGTTTCGCCACGGGGGGAGTTTTGTACCTTGCCGGAGTTGAAGGGAGAGGCGTTCTTTTTCAAAACGACAAGCAATGGCGTTCAGGTCGTAAAATCAGAATCTGATTTTTGTGAAACCATCCGTGGTTTATGTTTGTGTAAAAATGTTGCAATAAGTTTGTAATGAAGTGTAGTATAATCCTACGTAATTAGTTCAAGCAGTTTTAATGGAAATTCCACAATATTCATCTTTCAAAGTAAGTCGCTTTTTGGTTACCTAAGTTACAAGTGTTTAACACGTTGTTTTCTTTATTTTCATTAGAGGCGTACAGATGAAGGCTTCAGGCTGCAGAGTATTCTAGTATTCAGCACTTACTGCTCCAATTAATTCAGTTTTGGACTGGGTAAGTTTATTTTATATCTAATTACGGATTTCGATTTTTCATATCGATGGCTGAGTTCTAAAGTCGCTGTTCTTTCTTTCTAGATTGTTGGTGAAGCTTTTCCATTTCTGTTCTAACGTTCTTCGAATGTTTTGACGATACCTCTATCCCAAATTTTATGAATATTGTTGGTGAAGCTTTTATATTTTACAACGTTACCGTTATCTCAAATTTTTACGAGTATCGATGGCGAAGCTTTCCATTTCAACTTTAACTTCAATTTTCATTGAGGTGTTCTTCAATTTTCCACATTAGTTTTCAAGAGTTTTCAAGATTTTTCAAGATGTTCAGTAAATTGCAGTACCGTTTTTAAGCCAAGAGGTTTACAAACGTTTCAATGGATCCTCAAGCGTTTGAGTTTCAAACGTGTTCAAATTTGTAAGGAGTTCTCAAGGCAAGGACAAGGAAATGTTCTGCACAGTGACGTACATCATCAGGGAGTGGGACAACGTATTTGGTCGTTCCAGGGACAACTTTAATTAACAGGTTTTTATAGTTTTAGTGTAAATAATGAAAATGCGGTTTACTATATTTATTTTTGGTAAAATATCCAAGTTCTCAAATTTTAATATTTATTAAGGTGCTCTATTTTATTATGAATATTCTAGGTTGGTTTGTAAACAAAGTTGCAACTTTGGGCAGTACGCCTAGATTACTATTTTTCACTTATTAACACATACCTTATATTACTGTTTTTATTTAGGTTATTCACCATAATAATTTTGGTATACATATTTTAACATTTTTGCAATAGGGTAGTTCACCACATTTTTTTTATATTTCGCAATGGGGTCTTTTCACCATACTTTTGGTAATTTATAATTTTATTTTAATTAATATGATTAATTAAAGTTGTCTACTTGTCATTTTAAATAAACATTGTAACAGCACATATTTGAGTTTTTGTTTAAATTATAATCAACACAAGATATACAAATCTATTCAAATCATAGTTATTTTTCAGGTTTATACATGCTGTAAAAGATAATTAATATTCTAGTACATTATTTTTTATGTGTTTGAATCTTAACACATAAACTGCCAAGCACATGTATGTTTACAAGATTCTGGCGCCCAAGGTGTTAAACTAAGCTTATTATCATAATTTTTAATCCATGAACCCCTGTGCCCGTACTGATGCCAGTTAGCCGATCGCAACCGTACATTTTCTTTTCTATAATAAGTAACCAGGGCAGCGCCTGATAATTTTTTAGTTTTTACTTATTCTAGACGGGAAAACGCGGTACACAATGGCGCCCAAATAACGTGGGATTAAGCTAGTTTAACTTTTAAATTTTTGAAGTTTGTGAAAAAAATATAAAGTAAAAAAAAAAAAAAAAAAAAAAAAAAAAAAAAATTTTTTTGAGATATTTTTAAGATATTTTTAAGATATTTAGACAAAACTGGATATGGTTGTTGATTTGATTTAAACAATAGGTGTGCAATGTTTAAAAAATAGTTTGGTGTATACAGGGAGAAAAGAAACCACGGATAGGTTGAGAGTACCAAAAGGGTAAAGTTTTGAGTTTTATTCGAATTCTAAAATATATAGGATCGTAATAAAAAAAAGTATTGGACGCAGTGGTACAGTTTTTGGTTATTTTTGATTCTGAAATATACAGGGTAAAAATAAAAGTTAGAGAGAATTTTTTTTGAAAAGCAAACATTTTGGTGCATAGTTTTGATTATTTTAATTCTGAAATATATAGAGTAAAATAAAGAGAGAAAAGTTTGGCCAGTGAGTTATTTTAGTTCTAAAATATATAGGAGAAAATAAAGTTGAGAGGTTTTTGGTTATGAAATTCTAAAATATATAGAATGGATTAAAGTTTGATGAAAGATGAGAGATTTTTTGAGTTTGTGAAATTCTGAAATATACAGGGTGAACAAAAAAGGTGTAGTAGTACGCGAGAATAAATCGTGGAGTTTTTGGTTCCGATCCGAATCTAAAAAAGAGTGGCGGACAGGGCAAGTATTTTTGAAAAAATATTGCAAATTTTGAGTGAGATTGCGAGAGATTTTTGAAAGATTTCTGAAAGATTTTCAAAAGATTTTTGAGAGTGAATATTTTTAGAAAGAATATTGACTATTTAAAGAGAGATTGCGAAAGATTTTTGACAGATTTTGACAGATTTTTGATAGTAAATTTTAGTAATAAATTAAAATTTTAATCATGGAAGATTTAAATAAAATGGATCTTAGATATTTGACGGTAGAGCAAATAAATTATGAATTGCGTATTAGGTCTTTAACGGCTAGGAATGATAGAAATGCGAAAATTAAAACATTGAGTAGAGCTATAGCAAGGGAAACGGAGGACAATAAATATGTCGATCCGGAGTTTAATTTCAATAATGAGGTAAAAGCTATTAATGATAATATTGATATTGTAAAAACTTTAGTTAAAGAACTTGAGGAGTTTGAGTACTCAATTTCTCAACTCATTCGTATAAAGTCAAATCTAGCGCACATAAATAAGCGTTTAAATAGGTTTCCGGAAGTAAAGGATAAAGAAGCAGATAGGACAAAATTTTTACAGATTTCTAAAGCCACTTGTTTAGAATTAGAGGCGGATTTGATTGAGGCTCATACTGCGCATGAGAATAAGGTCAATGAAACTAATATGACAAGAATTTCTTTAAATGACACAACGTTTCATGCAGCAGCTAATACTTCGGCTAGATCAGACCCGGACTTTATAAAGCCTGTACCTGTTTATAAATGGGGTGTTTCTTTTGACGGTACTGGAGACGTACTTTCGTTCATTGAAAAAGTAGATTATTTAAAAGTTTGTAGAAACGTCTCAGATGAAATTTTATTTAAAACAGCTTATGACTTATTTAAAGAGCCGGCGCTCTCTTGGTTTTTGTCAGTTAAAAGTTCAGTTAATAATTGGTCAGAGTTAATAGGATTATTAAAGAAAGAATTTTTGTCTGCTAGTGTAGATGATCATACTTGGGATGACATCAGGGCAAAGTATCAAAAACCAGATGAGTCAATTTCAGTTTTTACAGCGGCTATGGAGACATTATTTAAGAGACTTTTGCGTTATCCTAGTGATTTTACAAAATTGAAAACAATTAGGGAAAGGATACTTCCACATTATTTTACTCCGTTATCATTAGTAGAAGTAAACTCGATTGAAGACCTCAGAAAGTATTGTAAAAAGTTAGATGAAGCTTACATTTTGAAACAAAAAAGTGTAACAAATAAAAACGCAATTTATAAGAAATCAGTACCTAGGGTAAATGTGGTAGAAACTCAAGATAGTAGTTTTGCAGAGGAAAGTAGTTGTGTAAATAAAGCAAGTAGTAGTAAAAATGTTTGTAAAGAAGGGCACTGTTGTCAGATAAATTCAAATAGTAATTTTAGTAACAATTTTAGAAATAATAATAATAGTAATGGTAACTATAATAGAAATTTCAGAAATAATGGATATAAATCTTTTGGTAGTAATAGTAGCAGTAATTTTAATAGTAATAAAAATCAGAAAAATAGCAGTTCAGAAAATAATAGTACAGTAAATAGTAGTAATCAAGTAAAGCAAATAGTCTGTTATAATTGTAATGGAATTAATCATGTTTTTAGTAAATGTCTTGCAAAAAGGACTAAGTTTTGTTACCGTTGTGGAAAAAAAGACGTATTTTTAAAAGATTGTTCTAATTGTCAAAAAAATGTAGAGCAGTAGTGGGAAATCCCGGCCGACGCTCACTACTTCATAAGGCCATACCTGATAGTAAGATAACTAGTAGCTACGAAGACAATTGGTTCAATTGGACAATTTGGCTAGAAAAAGTAAAAGCATTTTATAAAAATCACTTAATTTCCTTAGTAAATTTAAATCCTTTTGAAAATTTACCAAATGATAATAGGCCTTATATAAAAGCAAGTATCGCTAATAAGCAAATAGTAGCATTAATAGATACTGGCGCTAACTGTTCAGTTATAGGAAATTTGGGAATTAGTTTGGTTAAAAGTTTAAATTTAGAAATTTGTAATAGTAGTATACCATATGTAACTACGGCTGATAAGGCACATCAAAAAGTTTTAGGTTTTGTGGAGTTACCAATTACAGTCAATGATACAGTAAATGTTTTAAAAATTTTAGTAGTACCGACTTTGCAAACAGAATTTATTTTTGGAGTAGATTTTTTGAAACAATTTTCTATATCTCTAAGTTTCGAAAATAATTCTTGGAAATTTTTGAATAAAGTAGAAATAAATAGTATTAATTCTAGTAATGAATTTGGAATTTTAGAGTTAAGTAGTGATCAGGAACATTTAGCTAATAAAGTTAAAGATTTGTTCAAAGAACTAAAAAAAGATAAGTTAGGGTGTACTCATATAATGAAACATGATATTGATACTGGGGATAACAAACCTTTTAAAATGCGACAATACCAAATGTCTCCGTATATGCAAGAAATTTTAGTTAAAGAATTAAAAGATATGTTAGCACAAGGGGTAGTCTCTCCTTCGAATAGCGATTATAATAGTCCGGTATTGTTAGTGAAAAAATCTGATGGATCGCATAGGCTTTGTTTCGATGGTAGAAAATTAAATGCTCAAACAAAGAAGGATTCTTATCCATTACCAAAAATTGATAGAATTTTAAGTATGCTTGGTAAGGCGAGATATATTTCTACAATCGATCTGAAAAAAGCTTTTTGGCAGATTCCACTGACTGAAAGGTCAAAGGAAAAATGCGCTTTCACTGTACCTGGCTATGGTCTATTTCACTTTAATCGTATGTGTTTTGGGTTGGCTAACGCGGCGCAAAGGCAACAACGATTGATGGATAAATTGTTTGGTGCTGCCTTTGAACCATATATTTTTGTATATTTAGATGACATAATAATAGTATCATCTAGTTTTGAAGAACATATACGTCTGCTAAAAGAGGTTTATCGTATTTTAAAAGAAGCTAATCTTACAATAAATTTTGATAAGTGTAAATTTTTTAGAAAATCATTAAAGTATTTGGGTTTTGTTTTGGATAGAGAAGGGTTACGCACAGATATAGAAAAAGTACAGGATATGTTAAATTATAAACGTCCTAGTACAACTACAGAGATTAAACGGTTTATAGGGTTATGTTCATGGTACAGACGGTTTGTAAAAAATTTTGCAACGTTAGTAGCACCACTTAATGCTTTGCTGAAAGGTTTAGGAAAGAAACAACCAATTAAATGGAATAATGAAGCTGAAGTCGCGTTTGTTAAAATAAAAGAAGCTCTTGTTTCAGCTCCGGTTTTAACCAGTGCTAGGTACGACCTTGTTTTCACCATACAATGTGACGCTAGTAATGTAGGTTTGGGAGCAGTGTTAACACAGGTTCAGGAGGGAAAGGAAAAGGTTATTGCATACGCCTCAAGAACTCTCTCAAGATCAGAAAGAAATTTTAGCACCGGTGAAAAAGAATGTTTAGCTCTTTTATTCGCGATTGATCGTTTCAGGGGATATATTGAAGGAGTTAGGTTTAATGTTATAACAGACCATTCTAGTTTAAAGTATTTAGCAAATTTTAAAGACCCGACAGGAAGAATTGCTAGATGGGCGGTTAAACTCCA
Organism: Brachypterus glaber; assembly: GCA_958510825.1. Lineage (NCBI taxonomy): Eukaryota > Metazoa > Arthropoda > Insecta > Coleoptera > Kateretidae > Brachypterus > Brachypterus glaber. Next base: position 12,276,749 of record OY294044.1, on the reverse strand, counting down.
ACAGTATGACATGAATATTACATATCGTAAGGGCAGTTTACAAGTAGTTCCAGATGCATTAAGTAGGGCTTTTGAAGAAGTTGAACCAGAAAAACCAGTATTTCCGTCAGTTAATTTAATATCATTTGATTCGGAACAGTATGGTAAAGATGAGTACTATGTTTCATTAAGAGAAAAGATATTGAAGAGTCCAAATCAATATAAAGAGTATAGAATTGTAGAAGATAAAATATATAAATTTGATCGTTCTAATTTAGGTATTAAAACGAATATTAAAGAGTGGAAGTTGTTGGTTCCGAGACTCTGTAGGGTGCTTGTTATGAAAGAATGTCATGATGATCCTTTAGCAGCTCACATGGGTTTTTATAAAACTTTTAATAGGGTATCACAAGAATATTTTTGGCCACGTATGAGATCAGATATTTTGAAATATGTTAAGTGTTGTAAAATTTGCGCTGAACAAAAGGTTCCGAATTATGCACGTCATGGGTTGATGGGTAAAGAAAAGAATATTAGTTTCCCTTGGCAGTGTATTTCAACAGATTTTATAGGTCCATTACCTAGATCGAATGGAGGGTTTTGTTATTTATTAGTAGTATCTGATTGGTTCACAAAATATACACTTTTACAACCTTTGAAAACAGCTACTGCTCAAGGTGTAATAAAATTTATAGAAAATCAGGTGTTCTTAATATATGGCGTACCGCAGTACATTATTGTCGATAATGGTACTCAGTTTGCTGGGAAAGCTTTCAAAAAGCTTGCGGACGACTATCAAGTTCAAAAAATCTGGTACAATGCCAAATTTCATTCACAAGTAAATCCTACAGAAAGACAGAATCGAACGGTAGAAACGGCGATAAGGTCTTATATAAAAGAAAATCACCGGGAATGGGATAAAAATATAGGTAAAATAGGTCTTGCGCTTCGTACCGCAGTTAATGAGGTCCACGGACATTCGCCGGCGTTTCTCAATTTTGGAAGAATCGTACCTTTAACAGGGGCTTACTATGGCAAAGTTTCGTCCACTCAAGACGTTGAGTTGGAACCGGATTCTCGGGAAATGTATTTTAAGGATTTAGTTGGGTTAAAAGACATTTTTGCGGATGTAAAAACTAAATTGCATGAAGCATACGAGCGAAATAGAAGAGCCTATAACCTTAGAAAGCGTGACGTAACGTTCACGATAGGTGAGAAGGTATGGAAAAGAAATAAAGTTCTTTCCAGCGCAGTAAATTATTTTGCGTCAAAATTAGCGCCTAAGTACGTGTTATGTAAGATAATAGGTAAAAAGTCAAATTTGGTTTATGTGTTACAGGATAAAAACGGTCAATCCATTGGAGACTGGCACGTTAAAGATCTTAAGAAATATTTGGGTTCGAATAGTGATGTATCCGTCGGATAACTGCATGCATGAGTTTTTAAATTTCAGAAAGAAAAATAAAACCGTTAATTGTAAATATTAGCTAAGAGTGAGTAAAAGTCAAGTGTAAATAGTTAAATTTTATTTTAAATAAAATAAAGTCAAATATTGTAAAAAAAAAAAATATTTTCTTTGATGCTCGAGGGATCAGGTCTAGAACTGATTGCTGCGACATTTTAGTAGATGGGTGTAGAGTGAGTGTTCTTCAGTTTTGATTGAGATCTTGATTAGAATACCTGAAAAATTAAAAGGTTAATAACGGTCAAAACTATGGACTAAAAAGTTTTTGGACTTAGTGTCAATAATAAGGATTATTGATATTAAAAAGTCATTGTTGTTGAATTTTAGTTAATAAGAATTTTCCCGATTATGTAACTTCCCGATTGTGTAACTATAACTCGATTTTGTCAATTCATGGATTTGTCCCTAGTAAATAGGCGTGTGGTACGCGTAGATATCAGGCTTAACTAAAAATTCAATAAAAATGCATTCAATAACAAGTTCAATAAACATTGATTCAATATTGATTCATAAAAATTCAATAAAAATGCATTCAATAACAAGTTCAATAAACATTGATTCAATATTGATTCATAAAAATTGGATAGAAATGCAATGAAAAATAAATAAATATTTTTATTTTTGTATATATTCGGAAAGGGGAATAAAGCTACAATAAATAATAAGTAAATTTAATAGTTTTTGGTTACAGAATCAGAATATGCTAGTAGCATAAGTTAGGAGTAATTTTTTTTGGTTACGGGGTTATTCTTTGTGATATTGTAATGTTCTATTTAGAGTTAACTATTGGAGTTTATACTCTGGGTTAAAAAATATTTTTGGGAATAAATATTTTTTATTTATTCGGAGGAGGGCTGTGTAGCAGTTATGACTGCCACTGTTTTTAAAGATTACCTGATCTGTGTCACGTAATCATACGATGTTACCATTTTTTCAGAAGTTAGTATTTCTTTCTATTTGCACATATAAGATTGAGTACAGACTTATTGTATGGTCTTGTGGAAGTCTTGCGATGGTCCTTGATTCCATTTGCTGGGTCATTTTTCTTTTATTACAGAATTTGTCTTATTTTTGGTGTTTACTTTTGATAGCCTAAAATATAATAACAAACGTCTAGTAATCTACTACATTCAGTACTTGAGTTAGCTACTGATGTTTTTCAGCTAGTCTTACCTTTTTAATCACAGCTAAAGCTTCTGGAAGTCGGATAAAATCATTATCAAAGATTGTTTACCTAATTTTGAGGTTAGTTTTACTTCTACCCGCATTCAGGTATACAGTATGCATTGCATGGTCAGCTGATGACTTCAAGTTGGTTTATTTTCGTCGTATCATTTCTTAAACCATATGAAACGATTGTTAGATGTATGGCTAGGCATTTTAAACTTATTTAGAGTATTCTTTTTCTTTATTTTCAAGTAATATTGGGATTATGAATAGATGTTTTTTGTGTTGCCTACCCTCAAAATCGATTTGTTGTTCGTAGTTCCAAGTTTCGCCACGGGGGGAGTTTTGTACCTTGCCGGAGTTGAAGGGAGAGGCGTTCTTTTTCAAAACGACAAGCAATGGCGTTCAGGTCGTAAAATCAGAATCTGATTTTTGTGAAACCATCCGTGGTTTATGTTTGTGTAAAAATGTTGCAATAAGTTTGTAATGAAGTGTAGTATAATCCTACGTAATTAGTTCAAGCAGTTTTAATGGAAATTCCACAATATTCATCTTTCAAAGTAAGTCGCTTTTTGGTTACCTAAGTTACAAGTGTTTAACACGTTGTTTTCTTTATTTTCATTAGAGGCGTACAGATGAAGGCTTCAGGCTGCAGAGTATTCTAGTATTCAGCACTTACTGCTCCAATTAATTCAGTTTTGGACTGGGTAAGTTTATTTTATATCTAATTACGGATTTCGATTTTTCATATCGATGGCTGAGTTCTAAAGTCGCTGTTCTTTCTTTCTAGATTGTTGGTGAAGCTTTTCCATTTCTGTTCTAACGTTCTTCGAATGTTTTGACGATACCTCTATCCCAAATTTTATGAATATTGTTGGTGAAGCTTTTATATTTTACAACGTTACCGTTATCTCAAATTTTTACGAGTATCGATGGCGAAGCTTTCCATTTCAACTTTAACTTCAATTTTCATTGAGGTGTTCTTCAATTTTCCACATTAGTTTTCAAGAGTTTTCAAGATTTTTCAAGATGTTCAGTAAATTGCAGTACCGTTTTTAAGCCAAGAGGTTTACAAACGTTTCAATGGATCCTCAAGCGTTTGAGTTTCAAACGTGTTCAAATTTGTAAGGAGTTCTCAAGGCAAGGACAAGGAAATGTTCTGCACAGTGACGTACATCATCAGGGAGTGGGACAACGTATTTGGTCGTTCCAGGGACAACTTTAATTAACAGGTTTTTATAGTTTTAGTGTAAATAATGAAAATGCGGTTTACTATATTTATTTTTGGTAAAATATCCAAGTTCTCAAATTTTAATATTTATTAAGGTGCTCTATTTTATTATGAATATTCTAGGTTGGTTTGTAAACAAAGTTGCAACTTTGGGCAGTACGCCTAGATTACTATTTTTCACTTATTAACACATACCTTATATTACTGTTTTTATTTAGGTTATTCACCATAATAATTTTGGTATACATATTTTAACATTTTTGCAATAGGGTAGTTCACCACATTTTTTTTATATTTCGCAATGGGGTCTTTTCACCATACTTTTGGTAATTTATAATTTTATTTTAATTAATATGATTAATTAAAGTTGTCTACTTGTCATTTTAAATAAACATTGTAACAGCACATATTTGAGTTTTTGTTTAAATTATAATCAACACAAGATATACAAATCTATTCAAATCATAGTTATTTTTCAGGTTTATACATGCTGTAAAAGATAATTAATATTCTAGTACATTATTTTTTATGTGTTTGAATCTTAACACATAAACTGCCAAGCACATGTATGTTTACAAGATTCTGGCGCCCAAGGTGTTAAACTAAGCTTATTATCATAATTTTTAATCCATGAACCCCTGTGCCCGTACTGATGCCAGTTAGCCGATCGCAACCGTACATTTTCTTTTCTATAATAAGTAACCAGGGCAGCGCCTGATAATTTTTTAGTTTTTACTTATTCTAGACGGGAAAACGCGGTACAACACAAAACATCTTTTCTCCAATTGAAAAAATCAAGGAAAAATTATTGTTTTTAGGGGTGCTTAAATTTACTTATTTTTCGCTAAAAACTTGAATAACTCAAAAACTACTGAAGATAGACATGAAGTATTATACATCAAAATAAAGCAAATTTAATGCAAATTTAAAAAATAAAAAAATATATGAGGTGTTCCATTTAAAAACTCAAAGTTAAGTGCCACTTCCGGTACAACCGGAAGTGGCACAAGCATGAAAATATTTTTAATCGATAGGCCATATTCAAAAACCCCAAAGTGCAAATTAGCAGACTTTTAAAGTTATTGGTTCTCCATAAACGTTTAATAGGCCACTTCCGTGAATAACCCTGTATGTTTGTGTATAGAATTTAGTTATGTTTTATAAAATAATCTACGCAGTATATTCGCACATCCAATACTCGTATCTGTTTTGAAAATATTCACTGTGCGATTTTTAATTTACTATCTTGCTTGATGAAATAGACCATAGGTATTAAAATTTGATAAACTATAAATTACGAATATTTAATAAAAGTATTGCGGAAAAAATATTGAATTGATGCCCTTGACTTATTTAAAAAAAATTTAAATTATAGTATCAAAACTAAATATAATTATAATTATGTTATTGTAACTTGACTGAAAGGTGAAACAAAAAATTAGAGGTAACCTTCAAATGTTAATAATAAAGATTTATTGAAATGCATTTCTTAATTAATAGTTAATATTAATTATCTCGAATAAGATGATTCAATATATTTATTATTTATTAGTTACCTGGTAGTCCAATCCATAGTTAAAAATAATTATTCTTGGGTAAAAGTATTTTGCTTGTCGGATTACGATACTTATTTACGATAAGTTCTAAACAACATATTATGTATTAATCTTAATAATTGTTAAATGGTCAGGTTTTACATATAATTATTAATAATTATTAATAATTATCATTTGATATTATTCATATAAATTTTATTAATGGGTTATTTTAATTTTAAATGGTGCTCAAAGTTATTTGGAAAAAATACCGTCAGACGAAAGAAGGGATAAAGAGAGAAATATTGGTTCATCATAAATAATGACTTCAATATATTCGACTCACAAAAATATTACTAACAGTGCGATTATAAAGTGCCGAACAGTTTGAAAAGAAAATACTCTTCCTTTGAAGCCACGCCTCTGTTAGAGTTATGCGCGACAATCCCATATGATTGCTACGTACAACAGCTCGGTGGCCAGTAAAACGCACACAGCATTCTTGCATTTTACTCATCGCTAATGCCAGTTTTGCATTAAAAAGTGTTCGGCACGGTATATTCTCTTTCCACTCCAAACAATATTATTTATGTTTTACGTCACTCGTGGAAATTTTATATGTTGGATGTAAACAGAAGATCTTTATAATGTAACTAAAATGCTGAATATTCGTCTTATACAGAGCGGTCCAAAAGTCACCCCCCCTCTTAACTTTTGAACGAGTTGAGATATCGACTTCAAATTTAAAACTCTTAAATAAGACAACTTAAACTATCTTTTAGCATATATTTGATACTTTTAGCTCTTAAAATGTGGGCAGGGGGGCATGGGGAAATATTTTTTTAAATAGAAAGGGGTGTCGTGTGATACATCATTTTAAAGCTTATAAAATTCTCCATTTAACTGTATATTTTTTATTTTTTTTAAACATATTTTTTTGGCTTTAAAATAGGGTCGAAAATGGGTATTTTTGTCAAAATTTTTCTAAAAAAAACAATTTTTTTTTTAAAATGCCTATTTTCATGATGAAAAAAAGTAAATTATACTTCTAGACTAATTTTAGTTGACATAAATAAAAATTTACAAAAAAAAAACTTAAAAATCTCATTTTTTAGCACAAAAAACTGAAAAATCAAAAGCTTAAAAAACATGATTAAAAAATTTAAAAATATATTTTTAAATGGAGAATTTTATAAGCTTTAAAATGATGTATCACACGACCCCCCTTTCTATTTAAAAAAAAGTCCCCCATGCTCCCCTGCCCACATTTTAAGAGCTGAAAATATCAAATATATGCTAAAAGATAGTTTAAGTTAGTTGTCTTATTTAAGAGTTCTAAATTTGAAGTCGATATCTCAACTCGTTCAAAAGTTAAAGGGAAGGGGTGACTTTTGGACCGCACTGTATATGCTAAAGCAACTATTCTTTTTGTAAACAAAGAAAAACTAAATATAAGTCTTATATTACATTAGCATACCTTTTAAGTCGTAAAGTAAGTTTAACCCATAGCCAAAGATTCATAAATTTTCTTGGACCAACATTTTTTAACTTTATTCCTACGAAAATAAAAGACTTATTTGATAAAAATAGTATATTTAAACTAAAAAATATATAATTTTATAATGCTTAATCCACAAAAGTTTTATCGTTAAGTTTTATTGCATTATGTTTCTTCTTTTTTCCGCTGTTTTTTTCACTTTTTCTCCTAATCTTGTGTTATCATGGATACTGTTGTCTGTTATAAATAAAAGATAAAACAAATAAAAAAAATATGAAGGCAGCATTTAATTTTTTTTTTAAATTAAATGAAAATTAAAATTAATAATAAAAAAACCTTATAAATAATAAAAATGTAAATTAAATTAAATAAAAAAAATAATATTTATGTTTATCAAATTAAAAACAATTAAGTTTTTCTTGTTAAAGTGTAATTATTTATTATATAATAATAATAATAATAATAATAATAATAATAATAATAATAATAATAATAATAATTAATGGTTTGTTTTACCTGAGTAACAATAAAATACTAGAATTAAAAGTCAAAAAGAAACGAACTCTGCATAGGAGAATAACTACCAAATCATTTTAAATATTTATTTATAATAAGTTTAAATATATGTATAAAACAAAAATCCTAATAATTTTTTATTAATTACTAAAATTTTAATTATTTATTTAATAATTCCAAATTTTAAACAAGACGTAAGTAATATTTATAATGCTTAGATTAAAATCATAATATGATTATAATTTTGGCCTGTCTATTTTAAGGTTTTTAGATTATTTGGATTATTTGTAATATAAAGTTTCTTCCTATTAATTTAAAGTTGAGTTTTCCTTTTTTTTTAAAGCCATTTTTTTTTCAAAAACAAAAAGGTTTTTCGTACAAAATTGTCAAATGTATGGATACACCATATACTAAGAAAATATAATAGAAAATATAATATATAGACAGATAGCTTTTAACTAAGAACTAAAAAGTTCTTAGTTTTTTTTTTATAATTTAATAGTGTGTTTTGTTGGTTGTTGGTTTGGCGAAAACTACCAGAAACCCAAACGGCTAACCACCAAAACACTAGACAAAGTATAGTTTGACGCAAGGATCTGTGGCTACGGGAAATATGTTTGAATGTGTGTGCAAGTGGAAGCCCGATATAGGCACGCAGGCCTTATAACGCTCTTGCCGGAAAGAAGAGAGCGCGAATGATTCCTCCCCCTTACGTCGGAGACTTTCGTTCATGCGGAGAACTATATAAACTGATCGAGTGACCCTAATACAGTATAATAATACAGTATAATAATAATTTCAAAAATTTAATGGATATTAAACTTACAAAGTATTCTTTTATATGTTTTCTTGTTAAAAATTCGATTTATCTATAAGACATAAAGTAAGTATAGGTTTTCTAGGAAAATAAATAAAAAGTAATAAATATATTTTATGACAGAAATAAATATCAATAGAGAAACTAAATTTTTATCATCAAACAAAAGTATTCTTTTAAGAAGATGGATGAGTTCAATCGAATTTCCTTCGAAACCTAAGAAACAGCCACAAAACTATATAGCATTGTATGTCCCAAGTTTTCTATCCAAAAACTATTTTCAAAAAGATATATTTTTATTGTACGTTGATTGTTATATTTTTCTATTTTGCACTCTTATAAGCTCATAATCACAAGCATTTTGCGTGTTCTGTGTCTGTACTTTTTGTTCTTCTGGGTTGGCAACAGAACTGGCCTATCGCTTGACGTTTTCCGTGCAAATGTCAATGTCGCTTTAAAGTTGAATTTTCTATAAAATTTTGTGTTAAGGTTATTTTTACCATGTTATAATTGTGGCTTGGTTAATTGCAGTAAAAAAGAGAAGAGATGACTATAAAATATATCAAAAAATATCATTTGTTCTTAGAATTTTAAACATGGTGTAAACTGTAATGCCAATCAAAAACAAAAATCCCTAAATCAGTCATCAATGTAAGTTTTTTTAAATTTTAGAGCAAAATTAAAAAAATTGTATAAAGCACTCGTTTCATAACACGTTTTTAGCGCACTAGTCCCTATTGTTTTGGAAAGTAATCCGCCCAAAAATAAAAAAGCTATGGGGAGTTAAACTTTTTAAAAATCGAAAAAAGCTGAAAGAAAATTTCGACTAACGTATTTTTTTTTTTTTTCAGGAAAAATTACTTTTATTATAAGGATCAATTCTACAAAAAGAAAATAAAATAAAAAAAATCCAAACATCCAAGAATTTCGAAATTTTTTCAAATTTTTTTCTTAATTTTTTTTTTGTTTTTTTTTTTTCAATAATTTAAAATGTAATTTTTTTGTTATCTTTTTTTGAAAATATTTTTTTTAAAAATTTGGGAAATATAATAAATATACCATTTACTGTGAATAATTTATAATGGAATGCGTAGCAATACATATCTTCACGGCTTGTTTTAATTGGGCTTTTTGCTGTTTTCGTATTGATTTGCTCTTGCATTGCACAAGACTTGCATACAGTAAAGCAGATTTAAAACAGAAACAGATATAATGTCAAAAGTAATTTTATTAACCTTATCAAAACTTACCCCCTGCCCTTAATTTTTCTTTTTTAAATGGAACCCTCCTATTTTTTAGTGATTATTAAAAAGCAGTTTTTTATTCAATGGTATAACTTATTAATATTATACTAAGCAAATAATCTCGCATAAGTTTGATTAGAGAGCACTCTGAAAGAAGTTTTGGGTAGAAAAACTTATGATAAGTTAATAAATAAGAGCAAATAAATGTTTAGGTATTTGTTGATCTTGTAAAACCCTATAGAATAGGATTACTGTATAAGTTCTATTAAAATATGCATTTTTCAAAACCTTCGAAATTAACAAATAAATATGCTCCTAGAATCCGGCAACCTTATAGTCTAAGAGCTGGTGACCATTTTTATTTAATTATTTGCTCCCAGCTGTATTTTATTAATGTCTTAAAGTACATTCAAATTAAGCTACTTTCAAATCGCAAGGTCCTGGATCGGGTTCCTTTGGATGCTAAAAGCCTCGAAAAGGTGGTTAAATGGGGTCCCCGAAAAATATATTTTTAACTTACCGAGTCAAATAAATTACATTTATTACATTTAGATAACTCTATTTTCACAGTTTTACACAACTATTCACTAGGCTAAGAGTTAAAAAAAAGACTAAAAACTTTATCTGACATCCCTTTAATTTTCATTTTTAAATGATTAAAATCAAAATGTCATTTTATAAATTCTCATTTCTTTAAAAAATTAGGTATCACATATTTTAAAGGCACTTTTTAAAGACTGTTCTCGCCCTTTGGCCCCAGAATCTGAATGTACTTTAAGACATATATAAAATATAGCCGGGAGCAAATAAATTAAATAAAAATGATCACCAGCTCTACGAATAATAGAGCGGCGCATGATTTGATAATAATGAAATTTAAAGGGCATAATAATTATTATCTAATGAGCCAAATCAAAAACTTGGCCACAGCACGCGAAGTTCTCAGAAAAAAATAGTCTACTTTTTATTTTAATGTCACATTGGATCATGGGTTAGGCAGTAGTGCATAATATACAACGGCAATGAGCCAATTTAAAAACATATGGTAGTATCACGCGATGTTTATATTTTCAGAGTCTTTCTTTGACTTCTGTTTATTCCTAACGATGTTTTTCAGACAAAATAACTGCGGAATATTAGAGGATAATACATGAGTTTTAACTTAACCCTTTTACTCCGGATTTGTTTTCTTTGAATTTCGGAAACTTTTTTTTGTGTATATAATATATTATATATTATTTTTATTAATATAAAATGCTATCAAAAGTACGAAACAAGTGAAATTTATTTTTTAAAATCTTCTTATACAAATACTAAGTGGGATATGTTTGTCCCAATATTCCAACAAAAAGTCAAAGGTTAACAAAAATTAATTTTTGATTTAAAAAAAAAAATCATATTTCCGCGAAATAAATTATTTTAAGCAAAATCCTTCTAGTAATCTTCTAATTGGCACTTAAGGAACAAGTGGCCCAAATTTCAGTCAAATCTGTCACTATGGTGCAATTAACTTAGACTGAATCTGCGCGGATTTGGTCTTTTCATATTATTTCACACGCGTATGAATTATGACACTTTCTTACTCTCTAAATCATGTGAAGTTTGTCATTTTCGTAGGTAGGATAGTCGGAAATAGTATATTTCATAACTAGTGTGGAAAGTGACATATTTCACGCGAGTGGGAAGGTTTTTGAATGAGCCACCAGGCGAAGGCGAGTAAGGAAACCCCACGAGTCTATGAAATACAAGTTTCTTATTTTAAAAGTTTCTTATTTTAAAATTTTCTAATTTTTATTAATTTTTAAGAAAAGCAAAGCACAAAATAATAATAAATAACATACAAATTTATATATGTATTTCAAACAGGAAATATGATTTTCATTTACCTTTAGTTTTCTTGGTTTTATATTTAATACAATATAGGTATTATTATAGTACATAGCTGTTTAATAGGTTACCTAACTTGACAGTTTGCTAGTTAAATTAGATTTCTGTGGTTATTCTGCCATATAAGACAGTAAAATTGTACTGTTTTACATTTCATAAGAAAAATAGTGTGTATTTTGATGTTTTTTATAAAATGTAAGGTAACTAAATCAAAATTAAGTAATTTTTATAAAATCTAGATCTAATAGTTAAAATAGTAACATTATAACTATAGTTTCTATTTTTAACATGAAAAAAATAGAAATATTTGAAATAAAAAACATAAAATATATCAAAAAAGGCTATAGTGAAAGGTGTAAAATGGCTTATAAAACAAGGTAAAGTAGAATCTGAGAGGTAAATATCTATATAAATTTAAGCAACATAAATATCACACTAGGGTGATATGAAAATATCAAACTAGTGTGATATAAGGCGTTTTCTAAAAAAACAAAAGAGTGTGCTAAATGTCATTTTCATAGAGGATCGTAGGAAAAGAAAATTTAACTTGTTAATATTTTCGAAAGTTCATAATAATTATTTTCAATATTTGATAATTATTTTTAATGCATATCAATAATATGATATATGTAGTAATCACAAGTGAACTGGAAAGCCGACAATAATTCTCTGTGAATAATCCTTTCACAATGGGCTTTTGTATTTTACTGTTTCATAATCTGCACAATCGATCAACATGCCTGATCGAATTTACTGGAATTAAAATCTGTCATCATCCTCATCATAATAGTTTATTATTAACTAGCATATACCCCCGTCTTCGTCCGCTTAGGAATCGAGACACTAAAAAGCATCGTTCACTGTTGCGGTATACTTCAAAACAATAATGATGTAAGCCTATATACGGAGCGGAAAAATCGCTTCTTAGTGGGTGCTTACATTATAAAAGGAACAAACTGTCCAAATTTTAAGTTTCTAGGCCAAGGGGTTTTGGCTGGGCGTTGATTCTGTCAGTCAGTCAGTCCGGACAAAGCCGCTTATCTCTATACCCCCCTCTTAACTTTTGAACCATTTGAGATATCGACTTCAAATTTGAAACTTTTAAATAAGACAACTTAAACTATCTTTTAGCATATATTTAATACTTTCAGCTCTTAAAATGTGGGCAGGGGGGCATGGGGGCACATTTTTTTAAATGGAAAGGGGGGTCGTGTAATACATCATTTTAAAGCTTATAAAATTCTCCATTTAACTCCATATTCTTAAATTAAAAAAAAAAAATGGGTTTAAAATGGGGTTGAAAATGGGTATTAATGTCAAAATTCCTCCAAAAAAAAAAACAAATAATTTTTTAAAAATGCCTAATTTCATCATAAAAAAATGTTAATTATACTTTTAAACTAATTTTAGTTGACATAAATAAAAATTTATAAAAAACAACTTAAAAAATCGAATGTTTTAGCACAAAAAATTGAAAAATCAAAACCTTAAAAAACATTTTTAAAAAATTTAAAAATGTTAGTTTAAATAGAGAATTTTATAAGCTTTAAAATGATGTATCACACGACCCCCCTTTCCATTTAAAAAAATGTCCCCCCATGTCCCCCTGCCCACATTTTAAGAGCTGAAAATATCAAATATATGCTAAAAGATAGTTTAAGTTGTCTTATTTAAGAGTTCTAAATTTGAAGTCGATATCTCAACTCGTTCAAAAGTTAAAAGGGGGGGGGGTGACTTTTGGACCGCACTGTATATATATATATATAGAGAGCGATTTTTCGAAATTTAACCCCTTATATATATAAGGCCTTGTACTCCAGTAAATGATATTTTTGGCTTGGCTCATAGCTGAAAAAAATATATACGTGATAGAAACTAAAACATGCCTGTTTGGCAGTCAGTGAGTCTTTACTAAGCCAGAAAATAAAAAAGCATCCAATTACAAAATCCTTGTTGGCCTGTGATATGTTTAGAAACTTTTCAAAAAAGATTAAATTTTAGCTAGTAAAGTGAACTTTTAACCCGAGTGTGAATAATCTTTTTACAATAGGCTTTTATGTTTTGCTGGTTCACAATCTACACGCTCCATCATGATCACAACACGCCTGATCGAATTTTCTAGAATTGAAATGCGCCAGAAAACCGGAATGAGTGATCAGTAAAATTATAGTTGAAATAAATTGGAGGGTACAGGGAAAGAATATGTTATGTTAAATTTTATTGGGACATGGGTTAACCCTACATAGTGGGCTCCACCATGTAAAGTGTAAAGTTTATTTAAATGTCACTACGAACTATAAGGAATTCTTTAATATTTTACTTTACTTATTTTACCCAAAATTAAGATTATTCTTCATTCGATAAAAACGAAACTTGGGTGATTTATATAATTTTACATTGGCCATATTGGATATTTAATTTTTTTTTTTGTTTCACTTCCGGTTTCAAGGACAGAAATTTTTAATTTTAAACAAAATTATAAAAATATTAATTTATTATTCTATCAATCTATTTTCCAATCATCGTACAGAGTGATATTGTTAGACTGACAGTTTCGGGCTGCTGGCCCTCTTCAGTATCAAGAATCAACTCTGCACGCTAATTAAGAAAACGGTTTTAGACTTTATTCGCAAAAGGAATATAGCCATTAGATTGATGTAGACTTGTGCGCCATCTATTGCTAGATGTAGACAACTACTCATACCTCTCCTAGTCACTCTGTACGATGATTAAAAAATAGATTGATGGAATAATTAACTTCCGGTTTCTTATAAAAGAAAAAAAAAATTACAAAACAAAAGTTACAAAACAGAAGATATTTTAGGGAATTTTCACTCCCGGCACTTAGCGCCGTCAGAGAGGATAATGAATTTAAAAAGTACCTAAATTTGCCTTTACTGGGAAAGATTTTGTTTTCAAAATACTGCATCGATCGGGTATTATGTACAATTGAATTTATATGAAATATTGGATCTGTCACTTTAATTTAGAATTTTTTACCCCAGAACCAGAATCTTAACTAAAAGATTCCCTATAGAGCCTAACATAAATTTTTACGCGCATACATTTTTATGCACATCTAAAAAGAGATTTGGATTCGACACTTTTATTTTTCACCAAGATTTTACGAACAAATTATAACATAAAGAAGCCAAAGGTTTTATAATAATACAGGCTCACTAAAAAAACACGAATTACTCTTAACCAAACTATATTTTTCTTTTTGTCGCTGAAAATTTCGCTGACCCCCAGTTTTTACAAAAAAAAAAAAAAAACAAAAAGAGCTTTAGATCTTCAAAAATTCAGCCAAATCTGATCAAAGCCACTTTTTTAAAGAAGGGAGAGAGGTTATTTGGGGGTCAGCGAGCTTTTAATTATCAAAATCGGTTTATGCAATTAATAAACAAATATCTGGACTAGGACTTTAAATAAAAACACAATAACACAATAAATAAACAATTACGAACAATAAACAAAACTATAGAACCTTACATTTAGACACAGTTAATTTGAAATATGTCACAGTTAATTTGAAATATGTCTACGTGTACGGTTCTATAGTTTTGTTTATTGTTCGTAATTGTTTATTTAAATAATATTTATTTTAAATGTAGTGTTTTAAGTATGCAAAGCTTGATAAAGTCTTGATTAAAGACGAAACGTCGCTATTGCACAAAACTTTTGTGTTTTTATTTAAAGTCCTAGTCCCGATATTTGTTTATTTATTGTAAAATAAGACTTCTTTAATAGTAATTAAACTTTTTTTTCGCTTGTATTTCTTACCATAATACCAACACCTCTACTAAAACCTTTAAACATAATCTCGAAACCATAAAAATTTAACGTTTTTTCCCTCTTTTCTCATACCTTGTTTTATGTATAATAGCTTCACTTTGATAAACTAATATTTAATAAAGTATTCATGCGGAAACTCGGAATACGGAAACAGTTACAAACAAATAGAGTTTTTGCTTTTGTCTAAAGCTTTTTTGTTGAAACCCATCAGAATATTCTGCTCCACAACACAGAGATTACTTTATTTTTAAAACCAACGAATAGTGAAATAAAATAATGATTACTCTATTCTGCTTAGCAGAAAAGCAGTAAAATGACATTTTTCTACGACTGCTTTAGAATGTAAGCAAATACACATACTTTTCAAACACAGAATGAATCTATTCTAGCTCTAGGTATGAATATTCCGTATCAAGTGTTAGAATGAGCACATGTAGTGCCATCTCTTGTTTATAAAAGTAAAGAAAACTGTAGCAAAATTAGCAAAAAAATATATATTTTGACATGAAATATTGAATAATTTAATGCAATTTAAAATTACATAAAGTTTATTAGTTTTTCTTAAGATTTGACCAGTTTTTTATCAATTTAGTTCAAAAAATTAAAACTGCTTCATGTATTGTTAAATATTTAAACCTGATATCTGTCACAACAATCTGACATAACCTTAAATTTTTGCATTATAATTTGTAAATATGTGCTAAAATTAAATAAAAATATTTTTTAAGTACTGATTGGATAAAATTATTAAATAACATTAATTTCTTTATTTAAAGATATGTGTTTTGTTGCATTTACAATGTCAAGTCACAAAAAACATTGTTTTTAACCTTGTCCGCAGTTTAAAGCCATACAGTGTTCCATATTTGCAGTCGAAGAAAAAGTATAGTCTACAACACGTATGGAATAGTCATTCCGGGCTCGCGGGATCGTCATACTCACCTACCGGCTCGTATAACAAACTTTCCGCTCTCGCTGAATATTGTCTATTCCATACTAGTTATAGAATATACTATTACACTTTAAGCTCCTAGTGTAAATACACATTTAGTAAATAAAAAATAAAAATAAAAGGTGAAAAAATGCTCCTTATTGATATAAAATTCAATACCTGGTTCTGATAAGAGCGAGTATTATGCATTAGAAAAAAAGTATAACAGCTGCGCCATGTACAGTATAATAGCTTAGTCTAACAAAACCACTTCAATAAGTTTATCAGTTCTATCAATCATAGGAACTGTCAAAATAACCGCAGTGGGTTTAACACATTCATTATCGTGGCCGTTTGCGAACTTACGCCAAAAGAGCATTATTGTTTGACACACGGTTCTAAAGCTACCGAAAGAATGCGGCAAAAAATTATAATTATACTTGAATATAAAATTTAACTACACACACTCTTACACTGAATTCGTTTCATTGAAGCCTTTTTTGTTGGTGTTCTGTGTTTTTTTGCATTTACCGTGTGTCAGACTACCCATATAGCACCAGTCGTCCAATGGAGGTCCATTTTGGATCCCTTTTAAGTACATTGGTCCACGGATTAATAATGCATGTACTGTGTACGTCCATATATTTACATCCTTTATACGACTATTAGTGGACGTCCATTCAGTGTCCATTTTACGCCTATAATTTTAGCTCTCTACGTTTATTCTAAGTGGGTGAAACAGAGAGAGGGTAAACTTAGTCTTATACGCGTATGGGGGGTGATAGGAAGATAAGGGGGATGTAAAATTTATTTTAAAATTTGATTATCACTGGATGAGTATGTAACCTAATTTTAGTTTTAATTATCTCGTGGGTAATAAATGGATTTTTTAAATTTTAGGGGTGGGGGATTAGGGGGTAAGTTTTATATAAAATTGTATTGTCACACGAGCATGTGTACCAAATTTTAGCTTACTAAGTATATTCTAAGTGGTCGAAAAAGCCTTTGGAAGATTTGCCCTAAACAAACCAACAACAAAAAACATTGCAAGTTAAATAACAGTTTTCCACAGTCGCAAAAACCAGTTAAGTAAGCAAAAAAGCAAGTCCTATGGATGCTGGATGGATGGTTTGAACGGACACCTTATGGATGTCCACAGTTGTGTTATCTGGACTCTGAACGGATGTCCATGGGACATCCATAGAGAAAAAATGGGCATCCTATGGGTATACAGCCATCCATGAACATAGGTCCATTGGACGTCCATAGTATCACTTTGTGCTATCTGGGTATATTTGTCGGTAATATTGAAAATATATTTTGAAGATGCGAAGTTTTCATAAAACTCTGTATTTATATGGTAATTATAATTATTATACGTAGTTATATAGTTATGAAGACATAAGAAGTTTTTACAGTTGAAGAACTTAACCATAGAAATATCGATACTGTTCAACGAAATAATTAAAATAAAGTATCACCAACATCTCGGTTTGTTTGTAAACAAATAGTACGTATATTCAGGCCTAAAAAATAACAATTACCAGTAACTGGTATTGTTGTCTCTGTTAGAACAAAGATGTGCGAGTAAGACAGACGAATGTTTATGTTGCCGACGTTTTTGTCAGTTTTAACGAATGAAATGCCTATTCTAGAGAAAAGAGTTGTTAGTTCGTTGATACTGTTTCAGAAGAACATCGTAAGCGCATGTACTTTCCAGTGAAAAACAATTCATGTCAATTATGATGCCATCTCGCATGCAATATAACACAGAAAGTTTTAAATTTAAATTCATTGGTACGAAGTTTTGAAATACTGTGTCTATATTTCACAGGTTTTATTTCAATCGATTTATAAATTATTATTTTACTTCATTTTACTAAAAAAGTTCAGCCAATTACACGTTTTCCGAATAAATAAATTGATTCGACCCGTTAAAATTTATCTGATAAATTTGTTAAAAATTTACTTCTGGAAATTGTAACTAGATCTAGTTTCTATAAAATTATCTGTACGAACAAAACTCAGCATTTGTTGCCTTAACTAAATATTTGGTTGCTAGGCCAGAAAACTAACCAGAAAAAAATTTGATCCCTATTTTATTATTTGACTAAGGCAACTATACCATAAATAAATGGACACGACTAAAATTCGACAACACTGTCCTCACAAGATATCGTTTATAAAAAGAGAACGGTTTTTTTTGTTCTATTCATTCATTTAAAAATGATCCAAAAAATTAACAGATCCGAAAATCCAATTTTTTTTGTGGATACGAAATGTTATCTTAGATGGCAGAACAGGAAGGTAACACGACGAGGAGTCATATTTAAAGTATTGTTTTAGTCGTTCGCCATCTTGTATCAGCTGTGTTTGCGTCGTGTTTTTATTGTAACTAGACATCGTATTTTAGCAAGTCGTGATTGCACCGTGCAAAAAATCAATTATAATTTTATAAAAATGTTTGATATGTTTTTAAACTACTACATTTGCGAAAAAATATATATAAATAACCAGAAAATTTAATAACGTTTTTATTTAAGTAACAGACCTACTAGGGTATTATTTTTAACAAATTTAAAAAAAATGACATTCCAAGTTTTATTCGCAATAAAGGGCCACGTGAAGTCCATAACTTTTGAACAATGAAGTCATTTAAAATGATTTTTGTATTTTTATCAAAGAACTTTTACCTCAAGAAGTTATTTCAGACCAATGTTTATGAAGGTGTCATCTTTTTGTTTGTTTACATAAACGTACGCGATACTGCTTCTGGTATAAGTATAAGTATCGCTAGTTTTGACATTCTGGTGACCAGAGCGATGTTGCGTAATTTTCACTTTATCATGATAAATTTTTATACCTACATTAAAATTTTAAAAAACTACTATACGACCACACTATAATTATGTTTGATAATGTAATATAATTAAATGTATTAAAATTAAACTACTAGTTCATATAAAACTCAAATAAAACTAATATTTCTTAAAATTTACAATAAAATATCTAAAGCAGGTGTTGCAACCGGCAACACTGTATTGCTTGACAAAGTTTCCGACATTAGACTGTGAGTTTACACATTCTTTCTCTCTCTTTACTCGTACTGTAGATTTCTTCATGTTTATTCTTGAGGTCAAAGTTCTTTGATTTTTATACTTGAAAAACAATAAATAACTCACTTAAAAAAATATATATTTATAAATATATATTATTATTTTTTAAGTTTAATATTCTTTAATTTTTTTTATATTCAGTAAATATAAAACAACATTCTTTTTAATTTGGAAGTTACGCAACCCTTTATTGCGAATAAATAAAAAAGATTGGCCTGGTAGATTTGTTTTTAAAACTTATAAATGTCATAATCCAATAGATATTAAAAAAAAATAAGTTCATGGGTTTTAAAAGTTGTAATTATAGTAGTGGAAACGTTTTTTTAGTCATCTTTTTCGTCGGGGGAATAAAAGTTGTAATTTTAGCTGGTGCATCTCAAAATTCGAAAATTTCATGGATTAAAAATCAAAAGTTGTAATTTTAGCAGGAGTGGGAACGTTATTTTTAGTCATCAACTTTTTTGTCGAGAGAATAAAAGTTGTAATTTTAGACTAAAAAAGTTTTGATTTTCAACCTCCCCCTCCACTAAATCTTATTACAGCTACAGCCCTGCATGAATCTCTTATTAGTTACCCTGACTTAAAAAAAGCTCGTATATCTCTTAAACTGTAATTGGCAAACAAGGCCATTTTATAGCGTGAGTAAATACTTTCCTTGCTGCCTTGCTAGGGATCTATGCTAATGCCAGTTTAACCATTTACTGGCATGACTAAAAGCTTTCTACATTGTATCTGCGTCTGGCATACACTACTATTTATAATCGAAACTTTGATTATTTCCCATACAACTACGATATGCGTTTCTGACATCCATTCATTATACACAGAAAGAAAGGATATCTTGAATTGAAGCAAAACGATCTTAAACCAAGGCCGCCATGGCTTTCGATATGTTCAATGCCATGACTGTCTTGGATCAAGTCTGCCGTGGTCTTGGCATTTGAGGTCCTAGATTTAAGGACATTCCCTTAAATCAAAGCCACTTAAACCATTTATTTAAGATCATATTATCTTAAACTAAGTATGTAATTATCTTGATTTAAGATCAATATCTTTATCCAAGGTCATATTATCTTACACCAAGTCTTGGTTAAGATAATATAATCTTGAATGAAGAGAATTATAATCTTGATTTAAGATTATGATTGTCTTGATTCAAGATCATATTGACCCCCCACAGTCAGGTTCCAGGGTTAATAGAATGGTAAATATTTAAAAAAAATTCCCACACATGTATAATATTATTTCGCACGCCTATGAAATATGATACTTTCTTACTGTGTTAATCGTGTAAAATTTGGTTTCATAGGAGGTCTTAGGAAAAAGCACTTGTTTTTGAAGAAAAACTTGTTGCAACGCCATTGCAAAATGGCGCTTATAGGTATAAATTATTTAAAGCTACTTACCCGTGAATTTTTTAAGTAAATTTGAAAATCCCCATCGTTTGAGGGTTCGTCCATTTTAAAGCAGATAAAAACAATGATACGCCTTTAAAGACAACTGACGGCAAAAAAAAACAAACCTAACTTCTCTCCCGCGAATATCTTGAACTACTACGCAAATTGTCTGCCAGCCAACAATAACAACGGGCGAGTCTACTGTATATCTACGTGGGGTGAGGCCGGCAAACTCTTTACCGTAAGACAACAGGGGCTTTGAGTCAAGATAATAACTCTTGATTCTCTGTTACTATTTTAAGTCATGTATTTAAGGAAAAAATCCTTGACACAAGGATTTTTCTACCAAGAGAATAATTAAAGGAAACCAAAGTCACAGATAATCTTAAACCGAGGATACATGATCTTAAAAGAAGATTATACCTCGATTTAAGATAATATAAATCCAAGATAATTTATTATCTTCTGCCAAGATAACCTTTTTTTCTGTGTACGATATGCGTTTCTGACATCCATTCATTATACTTATACAACCATAGATTTGACTGCAATATGCAATATAATACATTAGTCTAATAATAAGACGGATACAGGCGGGCAACAAAATAAAAATAATGCTTAAAAGATCAGGGATGACACCCTGGGGCAGTTAGAGTATGGCCTTTAAAAGGGACGGGTGTAGCCTTCTTGGCACATTCCAGTGCAGCGAATTCGCCATCTTTTATGATGTGCCTCGTGTATTTTTGTTTTGCTATCTTTTATGATGTGCCTAGAGTATTTTTATATTTATATTTTATGTACAAGTTAAAGTCAACCATATATATATGAAGTTTTACTTTTCTTGTTCTATTAAATTATATGTAGGTATATTTTCTTGCTTTTTAGAACACGTTAATTTATCAGTGATAGTGCTCAAGTCAGGATACATATCCGATTAGTACTTCGCACTGGAAACCTCATGGTTATATAGAGAAACCCTGGTTAATTATTCGGAAGAAAAAAACCAAATAAATAGAGAGATAGAGAGAGACCATGGGAGTAGGGGGGAGGCACCCCTTCCCCATCCACGCTTGAATTGGTAAAACACAATGCAGAACTGAGAAGTAGTTGGGAAAATTGAGTGGCAGGGTTTGGACTTTGGAAATTGGTAGAATAGTTGGCAAAATTAATTGGCAGAGCTCTGCCATCTTATCTAGAGATGAGAAATTGGTAGAGGCAAAAACCTTTTTGGTCAGTAAATTTATTACTTGGAAAAATTGGAGCGATACAGTCGAGAAGTTGGTAGACGCGAGAAACTTTTTCTTTAGTCATTAAAATTTTGCGTCAGGAGTAAAGCTTTTTTCACAGGTGAGGACTTTTTATCATAGTCATCAATAGTTATTTGTGCTCCCAGTAGGGGTAAGTGAAATTTTCTGTGTGAGGTCGTATTTTGTGGACCGAAGCGGAGCTGAGTTCCATAAACACGACCGAATTAGAAAAAAACTAACACATTACGTTTTTCTCACTACCAAGGAGTTAAAATCCTATTTTATTAATAATATTTTTGACATTTATATGCGTGACTTCAATAAATCATTTTTTTATGAAATCACTCTATAAAATTAGAAATAGTAGTAATATGTCTAGATGTCCCCCTGCGGTAAATGTAAGCACACTTAGTGTCCTTGTGCGGTAAATCGTTTTTTCTGTCTTTAGTTACGCTTTTTTTTAATGAGTTTTTTTTATTTATTAAAAAAGTTTTACCCCCATTACCTTTTTTGTTTTTGGGGAGATTACTTTTTAAATTGGTAGAATTGATCCTTATAATAAAAGTATATTTTCCTGAAAAGTTACGTTAATCGGAATTTTCTTTCAGCTTATTCCGATTTTTTTTAAAGTTTACCCCCATAACTTTTTTGTTTTTGGGGGATTACTTTCAAAATTGCTAGAATTGATTCTTATAATAAAAGTATTTTTTTCTAAAAAAGCTACGTTAATCGGAATTTGCTTTCAGCTTTTTTTGATTTTTTTAAAAGTTTAACCCCCCATAACTTTTTTGTTTTTGGGGGGATCACTTTCAAAAATAATAGAGATTTTCCCCTCATACATAGAACTTGACTTTCGCTGAATATTTGGATTATTCGTTCTTGAGTTGTGTTCACAAAAATCGTGACATCGAAGGGATAGACAGACGGAGGGACGGACGGACGGAGGAACGGACGGACAGACGGACATTCCTAGAAAAATAAGCTTAATTTTTCATAAACCAAATTTATATCCAAGAATTTTTTGTCTAGGATGATTTTTGAAAATGTTTTGTAACTAGAAACTACCGTATAATACTATTCTAGCGCAGGCGCTGTGAACAGTATAATAAGTACTCTCGTGCACTGAAAACTAGGTTGGCGTACTCGGTGAGTAATATACTATTATTAGTTTCTTTCTAATGATCATCAGCCTATCATACAACACAAATAGTTTTTTTTTTTATAATGTGATTATATTTTATTACTATAATAGAAATAATATCCGTTGTCATGGCCAACATGGTACAACACATAATAATTCAGGTAATATGAAAAGAATGACTATATATCTACCTATTCATGATACACATAATTATACTTTTTATGTATGGTATAAAGGAAATGAATAGTAAAAAATATTATATTATGGCGATGGTATATTATCGACCTATAAAGCATAAAAGCTTTTTACATTGCGTATGTCTGAATGAATGGAACATGTTAGTCCTTCAATTTTTTGTAATATTTAAAACATAGAAACTTATTATATAAATAAAAATTTATTACCTTCCAAAGTTAGATTATAAATTTATATAATATAAAAACTTTATTAATACCCTAATTGTGTGAGTGGTTTGGACTTTATTAATACCTTAATTGTGTGAGTAAAAAGCGTAAAAAGCGTAAAATTGTTGTTTAGTTTCTT
Source organism: Brachypterus glaber (assembly GCA_958510825.1). Classification (NCBI taxonomy): domain Eukaryota; kingdom Metazoa; phylum Arthropoda; class Insecta; order Coleoptera; family Kateretidae; genus Brachypterus; species Brachypterus glaber. The sequence goes on along the minus strand of OY294044.1, from coordinate 12,253,240 downwards.
TATTTTTGGGGTTTCCGATGCATTGTACATTACTTTAATTAATGAAGAAAACAAAATAAAAAAAGTTTAATATCTCCAATAGTTTATTTATTATGATTTTTTTTCTAAAGGCTTACCAAAAATAGTAATAAAAATTTCACCTGTAATATAAATTAATTAAAGTATTACTTGGACATAATAACATCTCTACTCAATATAACTTGAAAATAACTTTAGGAATTCAAGAAATATCTACACCGTAACATCTTTACTTTAAGTATTTAAAAAAAATATATCTAATGAATTAGATCGAATGGACTCCCGTCTATTTAGATTAGATAAAGAGAGAAGTTCTTCAGAAAGAGATAAAAGTATAATTATTATTGTTTTAAAATAAAATTATGCATATTTTAGGTAAAAATAACATTTTAGATTATATTTTAAATTACATTAAGGTAAGATATTTGTTTTTTTTTTAAGTAATTTTTTTTTTTTAATTTTAACACAGCTATGTGTACAGTAGGTCTAAAGTTTCCTAGGGAACTTATGACCTACTCCTTAATTTGACAGTCATTGATAATAAATACCCCGTTGTGTGTAAAGATTTTGTACTTCTTGTTGTGTTTAATAAGCTGTTTTATGTATTCTTTAATAATTTTGCATATAATGCACATTTTTTGTTGCACTGTGATAAATTCCAAATATAATATTAGGGAATATTCTTCTTGGGTTGGTATTGAAGACCCAAATTTATGTTGCCTAACGTATTGGACTGCTGTCCATTGACGTTTATAGGTACACGTCACTATACACTAAACTGATTTTTCACGAAATCTACATTTTGGCCAATGAACTAATAACTCTTTTCTCTAAAATAGGCATTTCATTTGTAAAAACTGACAAAAACGCTGAACTACTAGTGGTGCACTCACATATGTCTTAATATTTTAATCTTTGAACCGGCGGTATCAGACCGCACACGTGTACACGAGCCCAATATTATAACTTCTTCAGTAAAAAAGCTTCTGTTTTAAATACAGTAGTTCTTTACGTTGTAAACTTCTTAATTCTAAGACATCAACATTTTTCAACTTTTTATTCAACTATAAGTAACTAGCTTACAAACAGTACACAGATTTGAAATACATTTGCTATTTTATATTATGGGAGCGATAATATTGTTTTTATCCAAGTGGTACTAAGCGAATACCAGATTGGATCATTGGAAGGTTTCATAGAGAGAATCAAAAAATTGAATGGATACCAAGAAAATGGGATAGATTTAATACAAAAAGAAACATATTTTTAATGAAAAATTATTCAGTACTTAAGGTATTATAAATTATAATTAATAAATTTAATTTATAAATAAATAAATAAATAATTTAATTAATATTAATTAATAAATATAATTTATTAATTATAATTAATAAATTTAAACAGTTCTAATAGTTCTAATAGTTTTTTTTGGCTACTATAGTATATTCAACTTCAAAATGCAGTGAGCGTAAACAAACGCATGTGACAACAACGGATTTAGTGACAGGGTAGGACTCAAAACAAAATATTTCTATATAACGGTCCATTGCAATGCATTTCTTCTTCGCAAGTACTCACTTACTGACCTGTTTAATTTTCTACATCCCTACTCTCGCAACATTCGAGTGTTCTAACCAATGAAACCACTAGCCAGCTGCCGCGTGCGCGATTGTTTTATTTACTTCTACTGTATATTGAAGTTGAATATACTATACAACAGAAAGAGTATTGTTTTCTTAGAGTTACCTAAGTTCAAGGTATAATTTTGTCAGTTGATTTTCGAAACATATGCAACCAGCTGATCATGGCCATGCATGGGTCCGTTCGAAATGGATCTAAAAAAAATCGTCAGTCCGTCACTGTATGGAGTTGTTTTATGAAGCCTTAAATTGCAGCCTTGTGCAATTATGTAATTTTAAAGTAATAAGTATGTTTATTTATGAATTTGCCATTAAAAATGGCTAGAGTAAGGAGGCGTTAACTAATAATAACGGAGACGATATTTTATCGTAAATGAACGCGCTCAAGGAATAGATAAGATTTGAAATTATTATAATTTATGAATGGGATAGGTTTGAAGTATGATTTATGTTTAAGATTTAGATAAGACCGTAAATGTGAAATTTATGGTGTGATAGATAGTGTTTAAATCCAATTATACACATATGATTTTATTTTAGCATATTTATTGAGATCTGTTAGGCACATATGCATATATTATAGGTATGTAATATATAATTTTTGGATGGTTTCCTTCCATTAAAAATAATTAAAAATTTAAGAGCCATGAGTTGCTAATTTAAATTATTTTTTCTATTTTGCGACTCTTATAAGCTCATAATCACACGCATTTTGCGTGTTCTTATAGGCCCATAAGAAGTCTCTACTTTTTTTTCTGTTGGGTTGCCAACATACAAAAGCCTATCTCTTGACGTTTTGCGTGCAAATGTCAATGTCGATTTAAAGTTTAATTTTTTACAAAATTTTGTGTTTGGGTTATTTTTTACCGGGTTAAAATTGTGGACTGGTTAATTGCAGTGAAAAAAGAAAAGATGACTGTAAAATATATCAAAATATAATTTGTTCTTAGAATTTTAAACATAGTGTAAACTGTAATGCCAACCCAAAACAGAAATCCCTAAATCAGTCATCAATTTAAATAAATAAAGTTTTTTAAATTTTAGAGCAAAATAGAAAAAAATTGTATAAAGCACTCGTTTCATAACACGTTTTTAGAGCACTAGTACTTTAGAAAACTCGCAGCAAGCGGCACGTTTTCTAAACTTGTACTCGTGCTCTAAAAACGTATGTTATGAAACTAGTACTTTAATATACTGTTAACATAACTGTATCGGTATTTAAGAGCATAAAACAATGAGGAATAAAATACCTTCTAGCTTAATTTTTAATATTTCTATAACCTAAAATATGATTTCAATTAATGAAGAATTAAATCTTAGGTATTCTTCTCGGACTACAAAGGCATATCCAGAAGCTTGCATAAGAACATAAAACATAAGAATGCGATGCCGTGGTTAACGAGATACATGGCGGCACATCAAGCCAATCACGGCATCTCATTCTTATGTACTATGTTGTTATGCGAGCCTGTGGATATGCCCTTAAAGATACACGAAAAGAAGGTGTTATCATCAGTCATCGGCGAATTTCCAGTGCTCGCATAGGCGCCGCGTCGATTCTATCGTTGACGCGAGGTTTTAAATATTTACATTTTATTTTCTTCGAAAAACACCTATATATTTACATATTTATAGTTAATATGTATATTCAATATTGTTGTGTGTAACAAATTAGTCGTCAAATGTTTCGATTTAGTGACCTTTATAAAAATTTCCCTCATAATTCGGCAAAATTATTCCGTAAGCCTATGTTTCTGTGTTTATTTTCAACGTTCATGAGTCATAACTGAATTTATTCCGATTAATGGTTATCATAACATAAAACATTTTTTAATTCGGAATTTGATTTCAACAAGAACAAAATTAAAACGGTGGACCGCGATGATTAAAATAATTAATTTTAGAATCTAAAATGAGGTTGAAAGTTATAAATTAATACAAAATTATTCCAAAAACCCATATAATGTGTTATATTACAAAACAGGAATATTTTGTAACATAACACGTTCTTCTTTGTATGAAGAAATTAAGGGCATGAAAAATTATACTAAACCAAAGATAGAAATAAAAATAAACAATGCTAACAAGATTAATAGTTTTAATAAACCTTGTTATGTTGAATCTGATATCCACACCCTCGCACCACTTTTTTGCTACAAGGGGTAAAAAGCAAGGAACTAATAACCCTTCTCTCTAGAATATGCATTTCATTTGTAAAAATGAAAAAATGTAGCCAACATATACATTTGTCTGTCTTACTCGCACAGCTTTGTTCTAACAGAGACAACAATAACAGTTACTGGTAATTGTTATTGTTCAGGCCTGATTATACCTACTATTTGTTTACAAACAAACCGAGATGTTGGCGATACTTTATATTAACGGTATGCGTACTCTAGAGAGAAGAGTTGTTAATAAAGGCTAAAATCTTGGTTTTTCACAATCTTCGTAAGGCTCTGGAGGCCGAGTCAATTTGCTATGTATATAATTCTATCTATTATATAAATGTGCCCCGAAAACAGCTGAAAAAAAATTGTAAACCTGAATTCCTTCTTGGAAGTAATCCCGAGAGATTTTCTCGGAATTTCCTTTAAGATTACCTCGAAAAATCTTGAAAATTACCTAAATAGGTCCCACGTTTGGTAAGATGAGATTTCCTCGCATTTCACGGAAAAAAAAATTATAGCTAGGAGCGCTATAACACACATACCAAGCAAATTATAATCGCTTATTATATAAATACAAGGCTTTCTCTTACAATTATGGCAGTCAGTGTAAAAATTTATATGAAATACTTTAATTGTTTAGTGAATAATAAAATATAACAAATAGTATGGCATTTATAGCTTAAATAGATTTAATTATTGTCCGTGCTAATAATTTTTATAATATAATAAAATTTCTGTAAATTTATAATAGTGCCTGTAATAAATATAATCGTTTCTGTAATATATATAATCGTTTCCAATTTATTTTTAACATTATTAGTTATTGCGTCCCTTATAATCTATAGCTTAAATCACTATAATTTGCCACTGTTACCAAATATCTTATAATGTATAGCGCAGAGCCCACTAATTTCTTTCCGTGTTCCTTAGGAAACGTTCAAGTAAAAGGGAAAGTTCAAGTAAAAGTCCAAAATGATTAAAATTTGCATTACGTAATACTTGAACGTTCCCTTAGGAGATTAGCACAGGGTTAAATATACAACAGGCGCCGGAACTACCCACTTCGGTGGGTCTCCCCGGCAATGATGCCGTACGCTAAATAAATAAATAATATAAGTAATATAGTATTTAAGATGTCTAATATTTAAGAAATAGCACCTAGGACATGCAAGGATTTTTAATAAATACGACTTTACAGGGTTTATTTAAGAAAAAATACGAAGATGTGGGTCATTTTCGTATTAATCACATTTTATTAAAATCATAGGTTAACCTTCTCAAAAGATAAATCTACCAGATCCAGATCCAACTCCGTTCCAGTTTCCGCCCCCTCATTTTCCCCGACGGAATTCTTATTGTTTTATTACTTATTTTCTTCAATAATTAGTCTTTATCTTCTACAAAAGCCGAACAAAAATATATTATGTACATGTAATTTTTGAATACTTATGTCATGATCCGCATATTTTATATGGTGTTAAAATTTTTAAAATAATATTGCTTTAATCATAAGAATTGATCTTTCATGTTCTTGAAGAATTATTCACATTTATTTAATATACAGTGCGGTCCAAAAAGTCCCCCCCCCCCTTTTAACTTTTGAACGAGTTGAGATATCGACTTTAAATTTAGAACTCTTAAATAAGACAACTTAAACTATCTTTTAGCATATATTTGATATTTTCAGCTCTTAAAATGTGGGCAGGGGGGCATGGGGGGACATTTTTTTTAATGGAAAAGGGGGTCGTGTGATACATCACTTTAAAGCTTATAAAATTCTCTATTTAAAGTAATATTTTTAAATTTTTTAAAAATGTTTTTTATGGTTTTGATTTTTCATTTTTTTGTGCTAAAACATTCCATTTTTTAAGTTTTTTTTTATAAATTTTTATTTATGTCAACTAAAATTAGTTTAAAAGTATAATTAACATTTTTTTATGATGAAATTAGGTATTTTTAAGAAATTATTTGTTTTTTTAGAGGAATTTTGACATTAATACCCATTTTCAACCCCATTTTAAATCCAATTTTTTTTTTTAATTTAAAAATATGGAGTTAAATGGAGAATTTTATAAGATTTAAAATGATGTATTACACGACCCCCCTTTCCATATAAAAAAAATGTGCCCCCATGCCCCCTGCCCACATTTTAAGAGCTGAAAGTATTAAATATATGCTAAAATATAGTTTAAGTTGTCTTATTTAAAAGTTCCAAATTTGAAGTCGATATCTCAACTGGTTCAAAAGTTAAGAGGGGGGGGGGGTGACTTTTGGACCGCTCTGTACATGTATTATTCTTAAGTTAAAAAGCAATAGTTTTAATCTGTTTCCAAAGCGCCGCCCCACTAGAGTTCACCGCTACCGAATAAAGTGATACGTGGTTAAGTAAATTCTCCGATCGGGTATATTTTAAATACTATAGAAGATTGAATGGCCAACCTAACTGAGTAAGTTGACAATCACAAGTTATAATCTCCGCTCGGTAATACTTGATAAAATAATACGAATTTTCCACTTTACAACATTAGTGGAAAAATATTTATTAGTAAAAAACCACTTCACAACACTTAAATGTTTATACCTACCGTCGGTGCACATTACTATAGTAATGTACCTTATAACTTATAAGTCCCCCCCCCCCCTTTTAACTTTTGAACGAGTTGAGATATCGACTTTAAATTTAGAACTCTTAAATAAGACAACTTAAACTATCTTTTAGCATATATTTGATATTTTCAGCTCTTAAAATGTGGGCAGGGGGGCATGGGGGGACATTTTTTTTAATGGAAAAGGGGGTCGTGTGATACATCACTTTAAAGCTTATAAAATTCTCTATTTAAAGTAATATTTTTAAATTTTTTAAAAATGTTTTTTATGGTTTTGATTTTTCAATTTTTTGTGCTAAAACATTCCATTTTTTAAGTTTTTTTTTTATAAATTTTTATTTATGTCAACTAAAATTAGTTTAAAAGTATAATTAACATTTTTTTATGATGAAATTAGGTATTTTTAAGAAATTATTTGTTTTTTTAGAGGAATTTTGACATTAATACCCATTTTCAACCCCATTTTAAATCCAATTTTTTTTTTTAATTTAAAAATATGGAGTTAAATGGAGAATTTTATAAGATTTAAAATGATGTATTACACGACCCCCCTTTCCATTTAAAAAAAATGTGCCCCCATGCCCCCCTGCCCACATTTTAAGAGCTGAAAGTATTAAATATATGCTAAAATATAGTTTAAGTTGTCTTATTTAAAAGTTCCAAATTTGAAGTCGATATCTCAACTGGTTCAAAAGTTAAGAGGGGGGGGGGTGACTTTTGGACCGCTCTGTACATGTATTATTCTTAAGTTAAAAAGCAATAGTTTTAATCTGTTTCCAAAGCGCCGCCCCACTAGAGTTCACCGCTACCGAATAAAGTGATACGTGGTTAAGTAAATTCTCCGATCGGGTATATTTTAAATACTATAGAAGATTGAATGGCCAACCTAACTGAGTAAGTTGACAATCACAAGTTATAATCTCCGCTCGGTAATACTTGATAAAATAATACGAATTTTCCACTTTACAACATTAGTGGAAAAATATTTATTAGTAAAAAACCACTTCACAACACTTAAATGTTTATACCTACCGTCGGTGCACATTACTATAGTAATATACCTTATAACTTATAAGTTATAAGGCCCTCTTATATGGGCTAATATCAGCAAAGTACTTCTTTTCAGATCAGAAAAAAAGTTCAAAATTAGGGTAAACAAATTTGGGTCTTTAAAAACTAATCTGGCCATATTTTTTTTTTTTATTTTGTGTGGCCGTGATATTAACTTTTAGTTCATAAATAAAGATGCAGAATTGTGCTGAGATCAAATTAGGTTCTGTAAGCAAAATAAAATGTATGTAACGGATATCCTCAGAGATTAGATCAGATAGAGGGGCATCAGTGTGAGTCCATAGTTACAGGCGCGACAGTTACACACGATATTGATATATTCTCCTGCAGTAACAGCCGCATTAAATTTGTCTTTCGCCAATTAAATTTGGACTAATATTCTGTACTCTACTAGTTTGATTGTTATTATTTTTTTTATAATTCTGTATCTTGTTGTTTGACTCATCCTTTAATTGGTTTTTACTGTTGGATGTAACAATAAATAAATAAATAAAAAATAAATAAATAAAAAATATGTTTTTCTTAAACCTTACACTAATGAAATTTTTTTACACAGTCGGCCGGGTAGACCTGAATTGACACGGAAATATGTTAAAAAGTGTAAAATTGTGTAAATTTTACGAAAAACTGTGTTAAAATTACACATTTTTATACAATTTAACACGATTATTTTAAGTATTAAATTAAATTGCATAATTACTGGTAAGGCCTTATTTGGTAATATTTAATTTTTTACTTTCGAATTTTATAACATTGTGATAAAAAATACAGATAAACCACTCTAAAAATAACCTCATTTTCGATTGAAAGCAATTCCAATCAAAAATAGATAACCAGAAACGTATGCCTGATGTCACTTACCAGCATTTCATTGGCGTTAATCGCGCGCATGTGAAAACAAGTTTTTTTTAGAGTGGTTTAACTGTATGTATTCTAATATGTTATGTTTCTTTATAAAAATCTAACATTGAAAGAGAAACTCCATATAGATATAACTAACAAATTACATAAAAAAGGTGACATTTTGGAAAAAAGTTATGAATATTATTTTATTATTTTGTTAGACTGAAACTGAAATTTACGTAAAAATAAAATGAACGGGAAGGATTGTAGTGGACTACCGCGTGAGTTTACTGCCCAAAATAGCGTGAGTTCGATTCTCACCGGCGCCGATTTGCCTTTTTCAGTTAATTAATAATTGAAATTTGGCGAAAGCTTAAGTGAAGCGGACACTCCCTATAAATTGGTTCGAAAGTCAATTAAAGCCGGTGGTTCCCTCTACTACTAGCCCGCACAAGTCCTGGACTTAGGGGATGCTTAATTAAGTAGAATAGTACGAGGTTAAACAAAATTTAAAATGTAAAATGTAGATATAATTTCGGGAAAACATTAAAAAAAATTTTCTTTCTTTACACATCAACTTTCTTGTTTAATTTTTCTTTAGTAGGTGGTAAGTTTCTGTGGAGACACCCATTAAAAGAATCCAATTTAATAAATTATAAACTAAACCTACTGTTAAAAAAGCTGTGTTGGTAATAAAATACACACTGTATGCAACTAAAAAGCTTGGTTAATTAATAGCTTAAGTTATTTATGTACCAAGTCAGAAAGTGATAGTTTTTACAGGATGAGCACTTTATTCATATTTTAAAAATGATTTTTTTAAAAATATTTTTGGATGTATATACTGCAACGGTTGTCCAAACATTCTAATTAAAAAAAAAACAATATAACTTGTGTATACAGTGCAATTACTTGATTATTTTTTAATAACTAACATAAACCATCATAAAAAGTAATATTGCATTATAATTGGGTCAAACTGAATTTTAGTTACTCTGTGATTATTATACACTGATTAATAACACAGGCCCACAAAAAAATTAAAGTGGTCTGCGCCATGGATAGGACCATGATATACATGTTTTTCAGAAATACATATGGATATCATGGTCCTATCCATGGCGCAGACCACTTTTATTTTTTTGTAGTCCTGTGTAATTAAACAAGAAATTTTTCGTGAACTTTCCAACTGCATCTGTTATGTAATGTAATATTAATAATCAATTAATAATTATTTTCATCTAAAATAAATTAATACAATGTATTAATTTATTATCATAGTGTGTGGTTGCCTTAACAACATCGTCTCCAGGTACTTACTATATTTTAACTAGTTTTTCTCTGGTAAAAAGCAACAATTAAATCTAAACTTACTGGGGATAAATTAATAAACATATAAATATTAACCATAAACATTATAAACCACCCACGACAACGAATTACAATATAAACAACAAATCAAAACAAACGCACGTCACAATATTCGTTATCTACGTGTGAACTGATAAAGTACATGGCATAAAGGGGACCATACACTATAGTGTACAATATAAAAAAGTAGAAATAGCCTATTTATTAAAATGGTTGACTTCAGCGAATCACAAAAGGCTTTTATAAGTAGTATTTTTGAAAAATTGAACACAAACTTAAAAAACGAAAGTAGCGAAATAAAAATAGAAGTAACATCACAAATAACCGGGCTAAGAACAGATATACAAAAAGTCCTGGATGGGTATGAAAGTAGGATTACGGAGCTTGAGGACCAAAATACAAAGTTAATTGAAACTAATATTGCGCTTCAACGAAAAATCAGGAAAAACAATTTAGTAATTTTTGGGGTAAAACTCAACGAAGACGAAGATTTAATAAATTGCATAATAAGGTTTTTTCGTACTAACTTGAACATAATCATTGAAATACCCGATATTAACGATATCTATAAGTTAGGTCCGAAAAACAGTCTCACTGCACCAATTCTTGTCGAACTTATTTCCTATCAGAAAAAAGTGCTTATATTGAAAAACGGTCATAAATTAAAAGGCAAATCAATCTACATTAATCCGGATCTCTGTCCTGAAGATTTAGCTGCGAACAAAATTTTAAGCAAACATAAAAAAGAGGCAACTGCCAAGGGTTTAAGGGCGAAAATTAAGGGTAATAAATTAATAATTGGAGAAGATACCTACACCATAAAGGATTTAGAAAACCAGCAAAGCAATTATAAAAATAACTTCCCAGAACAGCCTCACAAAATACCTAGTGCCCCATCGACCCCAAATCCTCAAGCAAGACAGCAACTCTTAGCAAAAGAGCTTAATTTGTCTCTGGAAGAAGAAGTTAACGAGCCACAAGTACAAATTAAAGAAACGAAAAAGTCAAAACAAATTGAGGAAAAAGGCCAAACCGTAAAATCAACGACCGACAAAATTCATACCACAGAAACCCGCAAGATCACCAGAGCTACATCACAGTCGTCATCTCAAACAAAAGGGCAATAACTTTTAACTTTCTGCGAGACTTTCTAGTCTATTTTAAAATAGTTTTAAATTATTCTTAGGCTTAATAACAATTTTAACTTATTTATATATTTTAGGTTAATTTTTAAATGAGAGTAAAAGGTATCTACATTTAATTTTAAATATTTATTAGTAATTTGTCCACAAATGGACCCTTTTATAAGTAAGTTTGATGCAAACATAGAGAATATTGGAACAGACATTTTGCAAAATGCATATGAATGCAACGAAGTTTTTAAAATAAATGAACTCAGCAACAACTTTAAAATCTTACAGCTCAATATTCGTAGTATAAATAAAAACTTAGCCGAGTTAGAGGTATTCTTAGACCAATTTTCTGAGAAATTTGAATGCATCGTATTAACAGAAACTTGGCAAGTTAATATTAACTATATTGAATTTGAATGCATCGTATTAACAGAAACTTGGCAAGTTAATATTAACTATATTGAGTTGGATGGTTATTCAGTAATATATAATGAAGGTACGTTTAACCAAAATGATGGTGTAATAATGTTTTTAAAAGACAATTTAGATTATACTTGTAAAATAGATAATATAAACCAGTGTAAAATTCTAAATGTAAAAATCAAATACTCTGATAAGTGCACTATAAATGTTATCGGTATATACAGACTACACGGCATTAACCTACCCGAATTTTTAATAGATCTTGATTCTTATTTTAGTTCACATATATCAAAAGCAGATAATTATATTTTTACAGGTGATCTTAATATTAACATAAGAGACCCTTTAGGTACTTCCGGAGAGTATTTGGACATAATGGGGGAATATGGTTTTAAATCACTAATAAATGGTATAACGCGACAAAAAGACAAAGAAGAATCCTGCATTGATCACATTTTTTTAAAATCTGCTAATGATTTATATGACTGTGTTTTGCCTGTTATCATAAAAACAAATATCACAGACCATTACCCGGTAGCTACTCAACTTATATTTAAAAATGAAATAAAACAAACAAATTTAAATAAAAACTTTATTAAACAAATAAATTATAAAGAACTAAATAAAGATTTACAGCATGTTAATTGGGATGAACTTATTGATGGTGACTAGGAACCTGTAACAGAAAATATTATTAATATAATAAAAGATAAAATAGATAAAAACACAATCTTTAAAAAAATTAAAAAAGAAAATAGGAAACGCAAGCCATGGATAACACAAGGTCTCATAAAATCCATTAACCACAGAGATAAACTATTAGCTAACTACAATGAGACTCAAGACATTAATTTAAAAATAGAGTATAATGATTTTAGAAATAAAGTTAATAGTCTATTAAAAAAAGCTAAAAATGATTTTTATAAAAAAAAATTAATTGTTCTTCAAACAACAAAGACATGTGGGATACAATAAATAGTCTTAAAAATAAACAGGCAAGTAACAATGTAATAAAAGAAATTCGAAAGGGCGCTGATTTAATAACAAATAATAAAAAATAGCAAATGTTTTTAATAAACATTATATTTCAATGGGGGAAAAATTAGCTAAAAAAATAAAACAGTCAAAAAATTATAAAGAAAATAGATTAAATATAAATAACTCAATGTTCTTATTACCCACATGTACTGAAGAAGTAAAACTGACAATAAAAAGACTAAAAAATAAAAAATCTTCAGGTATAGATCAAATCGATAGTCATACAGTAAAACAAATCGCAGATTCTATTGCCTACCCTCTATCGAAACTAATGAATAAAATTTTTGAAACTGGTGATTGCCCAACAGCTTTTAAAACGTCTATTGTTATACCAATATTTAAAAAGGGTGACAAACTAGATCCTATAAATTTCAGACCAATCTCTTTAATTACTAATTTTACTAAAATATTTGAATCCCTTCTTAAAACTAGGCTAGACAGTTTTATTAAAAAAAATAAGATAATTTCAGATAGGCAGTACGGATTTCAGAGGGGTAAATCTACTCAAAATGCTATAATAACCCTATTGAAAGATATTTATTATGCAATAGACAAGGGATTACCAGCCATCTGCATATTTTTGGACCTTGCTAAAGCTTTTGATACGGTTAGTCACGAAAAGTTACTTAGCACTTTAGCAGATATTGGAATAAGAGGTACCCTTCTGAAACTCTTTACGGCCTATCTGAAAGAAAGAAAACAAATAGTAAAAATAGGAAACAGTTTAAGTGAGCCAATGTCACCCAGGTATGGAGTACCTCAGGGTACTATATTGGGACCAATATTATTTATAATTTATATAAACAATTTATTTAGGGTATTAACTAAAGGTAAACTTATCAGCTTTGCTGATGATACCACCATTTTTTATTGTGGTCCTACATGGGAATTATTAAAAAATTTAATTGAACAAGATTTTAATTTAATCAAAAATTGGTTTGATCATAATATTTTAACAATAAATATAGAAAAAACTTATTTCATGGCTTTCGGCTCATATACAAAAAGTCTCCCAATGTACACCACTTTAAATTTTAAGACTTCTGACACTGATTTCGTTATCGGATTGGCAGATTCTGTCAAGTTTTTGGGTATAACAATAGACCCACATCTTAGATGGGACCTGCAAGTGCATTATGTCACAAAAAAGATAAGATGTCTTATTCACTATTTCAAAATATTAAAACCAATCTTATCAATATCACAATTAAATACTGTATACGACGCACTTGTAGAATCACATTTGAGATATGCAATTCTTGGCTGGGGTGGAGTATATAATAACCATTTAAATGACTTGGAAACTGCCCAAAAAAGGATACTTAAAATAATTTATAATACCCCTATAACTTACCCTTCCGATGAGCTTTTCCAACTATCAAGAAAGATGGATTGTAGACAATTGTATCACCTAAGTCTCTTGATTCATACACATGCTGAAAAAAAAGAATTTAAATTAGTAAATTCAAGAAGAAATAAATACTTACCTATACCAAAGGTGCACAAAACCATTGGTCAACGTAACGTTAATTATCTGGGTCCTAAAGCTTATAACGACCTACCTGAAAATATAAAAAACATATTATCATTTAAAAAAACCTGCAAACATTATATATTACAACAACCTAGAAAATATTCTAATAACCTAATAGAATTAAAAAATGCTTACCAATAAACAATTTGTAGTCAAACAATTGCACAAATAAATCTAAAATACTTAGTCACTCAACTTACTTAATTAACAAAATTTAGTACCTTTTAAGCCTTTTTATGTATTTAATTTTAATTTTATATGTAATTTTGATTTTTAATTTATTTATCTAGTTATGTATTTTTAAGTCTTATTTTATGTTAATTTAATTTTATTTGTATGTTTTAGTTTTTAATTTATTTATTTCCTTTTTTGATTGTTTTTGTTTTGTATCTTTGTCTTTATTTTTATTAGTTGTTATACATTAGGTTAGTCTAGTTTAGTTTTTAGTTTAATATATTATTTAAATTTTACACTGCACACACAAATAAGCTAGACTTATTTACGTGCATACTATGCATATTTATTGTAAAATAGGCTTTATTACAATAAATATTATTATTATTATTATTATTATTATAGTTTAGATTAATGCGTTTCCTAAAAGTTTTAGATATATTAACATATTATGATGTGGTAAAAATTAAGTAAGAAATAGAATAAATTACGAAATTTAAATTAAATTAAGTATTAGGCAAATAAATTTAAATAAAAAATCTATCAAGGAACATAAATTTTAAAAACTATTTATTATATATAAATAAAAAATTTCAGGTTGATATAAATTGTATTTAAAACCAAATTTTATTATCATAACTATAACATACTAGTATGAAGAATAGCATACTACACACATTTTATTACTTAACTACAACAAACAATGACGTCACACTGACTATTCATAGAAACCACGTACCCTAGGTGGTTTGCTCGCATAGTAAGTATTTATATCCTTTTCTATTATATTTCTGCCCACTCCAAATCATATTTTTTCGAACAAGAAGAGGAAAAAATAGGTTAAGTATAAATTTTTTGGGTAAGTCAGACGTTAAAAATATTTGTAATATTGTTTTGCCAGGCACTTTTTTGTGCAAGAACGGATTAAACTGAAATAATTTTAAATAATCGTCACATATCATACGTGGATTTGAGTTAAATAAGATAAGATAAGATAACATATTTTGGTATAATTAGTGTCCTACTTTACCAACTAATTATGACGTCATTTAAACAACACTCTTAAAGCCATACTAGTATGCTATAGTTACGATAATAAAATTTTATTTAAATAACGTGACGTCTTGAGTTGCTCATAATTTATGAGTCATAAAACAACGAAAAAAAAATTCTCTCTTTTTAGTAGCTATACTAGATGATTTCAAAATACGAAATACAACAAACAAAAAGTAATATAGGTTCGAAAATGTCCTTTAAGCAAAAACCATGTAGTAGGAAGCGTAGTTACACTTTTTTGTCAAACCTTCCTCTCTTTAAAAAAATCAATTTTTTTAATGGTTAATTTTATGATACAAATACACTGATAAAAAGGATTTATTGGGATATGGCCAATTAAATTATTTGGTTGTGAGTAACAAATTTTAATTGACTCAAATAAATATTTAGTTCATGTAAACAAATATTTTAATTTCAAAATGATTTATTAATGGGAACAAAATAGTTTATTTGACAGAAATAAAATTTACTTGTCGCAACCAAATAATTAAATTGGCCATACCCAACCAAGTATTTTGTTGGGAAACGTTCAAGTATTACGTAACGCAAATTTTGATCATTCATAAAAACATTTAAAAAGTACTTTTAAGCAAAAAAAAAATAAAAATTAAAATCTTGGAAAAAAATTAAAAAACTAAAAAATATATGATCGAATAGAGAATTTTATTTGCTTTAAAATGATACTTCAAAATTCGAACGACATACAAAAAACTGCCAAACGGGTACTTTATTAATTTATAAATTTAAAACTATTGCCTACAGTTTATTTATAATTTTATTTTATTTATTTATATATCTATTTATCTACTTTTTCAAGGCTAAAAAATTATGTATTATACGAACCCTCTTTGCATTTAAAAAATCCCCCTCTGCCCCCCTGCCCACAATTTAAAAGCTAAAAAACAAATATATGTCAGAAGATTAAACAAGTTTTAAGTAAAACCAATTTAAAAGTTGCCTTATTTAGGAGTCACCACGTTGAAGTTGATAGAATAGGAGGGTGACTTTTGGACCACACTGTATAGGCCTTAGGACTACAGCCAAAGAAATCATATCAGATATAAAGTCTTTGACTGCAGCATTTAAAAAAATACATATAGTTTGACGCACGGATCTGTGGCTACAGGAAATATATTTGGAATGTGTGTGCCAGTGGGAGGCCCATTGTATACACGCACGCCTTACAACGCTCTTGACGGAAAGAAGAGAGAGCTAATGATTCTTACCCCTTTCGTCGGAGACTTTCTTTTATGCGGAGAACTATAAGTATAAGAATAATGGAATCTAAACCACAGATTTTCTTAAAATATCTAATATCTATTAAAATTATATTATAATAATATAATAGTAACATGTGAGATTTTAATTAATTTTTCATCCATTAGAAGACATGACTATTACTTTTTTAATTAGTAGTTGCTAATACAACTTCAAAATAAATCCCCTTTTATATATTTTTTTATATGAAAACAACAGCTGTAACATAACGGGCGATTACCCGGGAATGCCATAATTTACGTAGTTTTATTGCTGTTAAAGCTTTTTTATCGGCAGAGTGGGATTTACATTAGGGTCCTTCGTCTTAATGCTGACAATGAATTACCTAATAAAAACTGATTTTAATAAGATTAAAGGGACTATAGTCAATATGGCGGCTAGACAACTGATGCTTAATGGGCATTTGCATCGAAAATCGGCTTAAAATTCGTTTTACAATAATATGCCACATTAATCTGGTTTCACAAAAGAAAACATGTCTCTTTTAATTTTTTTGGAATAAAATCATTATCATGACGTTCCGTGAATAAGGCATATTTAGTTTAATTTTATTAAAAACGATTAAAAATATAAACATATTTTTATACTTAAAAACCAACTTATTTTAGGTCGAATCAGCCATAGTTATCACTAACTAAACTAAGCCATTCTGGCCTTTTGATTGGCCAGGTGAGAAGCCATCTTTCTTTTTGGCCAGTTAAAAAGCCAGAAAAGTCTGTTTTTTGTGAAAAATAAGTTAAAAAAATGACAGTTTCAAATCGAGTTCAATATAGCAAAATTATTTATTTGCGGCCTTAAACCCTACCTAATAAACCAAAAATCTAAATTCCCTGAATTATTTCCAGGTAAAGCCTCGTTTATGAAGTTGAAGACTGGACTATAACTGGAAATACGCCGGGTACTGGTTATTAGATTCTTAAGTGTAAAAGATAAAAATTATAATCTTTTAAACATGCGTTGTTTACTTTTGTAATTAATGTTCTATTAAAATTAATTACATATGTGGACTAATGTTAGAAAGGGCGTTATATATCGTTATAATGTTATCACGAAGAATATCGGATGTAGAAATTTTGGGGGAAATTACAAAATGGAGCTCTCTACAACTAGAATTATGAAACAAAAGACGTCTACCCTATCTCTATCTCATTTGTGCTACACTTTCCAGCCTACCAAATAAATACTGTATTTGTTTTTCATACAACAAATACAGTATTTATTTGGTTGGCCGGGAAGTGTAGCAGTGAGCTGCACGAACGAACATAGCTAATGTGAATCTGTAGAATAAGATAATTCTACTAAAATTTAGATGGCGCCAGTAATTTCTTTAATATAGTTACACTTTTCGCCCGGCCAAGTAAATATTGTATTTGTTCAACAAAGAACAAATACAGAATTTGTTTGGTTGGGTGGAAGTGGGAGTGTATGTATGTCTTCTATCCCTTTTGGGTAGAACTTTTGTCCCTGTCTAATCTAACGGGAGAGATCGCCATTAAAAGGGAATACGATTGCCTATTAATTTTAAGTTATAAAGGGGGTATCTGGTTAAGCACGGATTCCTGCCCCCAGAGATATCGAGCTCATTTTTTTATACAAGTTACTATTAATGTTTTCGTACTACCTAGTGTACACGAAATAAAGAAAAATGCATGTTCACTATAAATCCTCGTTAGGATATATTTCTATCTACATAGTGCACACTCATTTATCCAAACGATTACACATAGCATCCATTTTGATAAAAGTCATTTGACCTTTATAAAATGTTGAAATGCCAAAATTAAACACATGTTATTCTTTAAAATATACATTTTTAAAGAGTCTAGACTAGATCGAACGAAAAATATTGTTTGCAACTCGTTTGCGATAAGTCGCTTACTCGTTACGAAAACTACTATTATTACATTATAATTGTAGGATTCTACTGGGTGCCGGACTTTACAGCGAAAAACAACCGCGAAGAGCATTACCGCTCTGTCCATTACCGCGACAAGCTATTACCGCGCATGTCCTTTACCTCGAAGACCATTACCGCGCAGTTCATTACCGCGAACGGTCTTTACCGCATATGACATTTACAGCGAAAATCGTTATACATTATTTTAATTTTATGTAAGGGTATTTCCATGGGATTGATAGCAGTTTGGTTTGATTACATTACATTACATTTTGGAGTGTTACCCCCATGTTAATGATATATGAAAATAGCGTTACAGGTGAGGGGGTCCAAAATGATCAAAATTTGCGTTACGTAATACTTGAACGTTCCCTAAACAAAAAATATTTTCAATGCTTTTTTACGTTTCAAAACTGTCGAGATGCTCAAAATTTATATGCATAAAAATGTTTTGTCTGTCGGTCTGTTTGTCGGAGAAATTTTAAATTTGGACCACGGAAAAAATCATGAAAATCTTTTGGAATGTTTAAATAATGACGGTCGAATTATTTTTATAACTGGCCTGCCAAATATAATCAAGTGTCTGGTTTTTCACTTTTGGCTTGAAAAAAATTCTATTTAATACATTGAACACATGATATTTTATACCGCCCCCTGTAATTCAAACGGGCATACATGACCCGCTTAAATTTCATCACGATATAGCAATCTCCCATTGAGATAATATAATATCAAACTCCCTCTGGATATATAATACCCCTGTCATATAATCCCCAGTAAGAAATTTTCACACATCAACCGCTGATTAGAAAGTAATACTTATAAATTACGTCATACCTCTATAGGCCTATATAAAATAAGCCATGTGAGAGTATTTTAATTAGAGCCTAAAACATTCTGTATAATGGTTACACAAAACATTTTTTGTTGTATTAATAAAACATCTGTGCAATTTTTATTTTTTTTTAAGTTTTGATTACTACGTTAAAATTATATCATGAATGATATCATTATTAAACATTATCGATAAGGTTTATTCTATAATATATTATAATAACACCAGTTTACAAGGTTTTTATGCGCAACTATATTTTAATGTTTTCTTATATATTTTTTAATGCTGAATCCAAATCCGTCAAAAAAAATCGTTAGTTCAGTTTTCGAGATAATGGACCCTAAAGATTATTTAAGGAAAAAGTCATATTTTTGTTAAATATTTATAAAAATTGGTATTTGTGGGTTTTAAGACTCGCTGATAATTAATTGAATATTTAAAACATTCTATTCTCCCCACTTAATAAGGTAGAACCACCCCTTTTATACATATTTTTTAAGTAACCTGATAAGAGTTGATGCCTGGGGGTTTTCTATTTAAAAAAATTCATCCCAAAACCCCTATTTACGAATTTTTATCACTTTAAAAAATATAAATAGAAGTGATTTAATCCCTTAAGGGTTGAAGATATAATTTTTGAAAAATCAAATTCATTTTTAGAGACATTAAAAATCCCCAGATATCAATTTTTATAAATATTAGATGCTTTCTATAATTTTCCGTTATAAAAATTTTGGGATAGATTATTTCGAAAACTAAACCAACGATTTTTTTTCTTGACGGATTTGGATTCAGCATCAAAAATTATAATCTATAGGACGTTATATGTAATTTATGTATAATAAATATATTATAATTATTAACCTATAAGGGAACGTTCAATTATTACGTAACTCAAATTTTGATAATTTTGGACCTATTCCTAATATTTTTCCCGTAGCCACAGATCCGTGTGTCAAAGTATACTTAAATATCTTAGTTGTTTACTAAAAAACAACATGTAAGCACAACAACAATGGGTTTCTTTTCGGCAAAAAATTTAATGTAATAGTATATGACGCACCGAGTTCGCGAACCTAGTTTTTAGTGCACGAGAATGCTTTTTTTTTATGAGGCGCAGCCCAGTAAAAAATGTTTACATCGAGGTGCGTATACTATTTTTCCTATAACACCTAAATATCAAAAAAACGCAAAAATTTTCTTAAAATTAGTTTATCAATTTGAGGTTATGTTTTTGACGCTTACTAATTTTCTGACAGCAGATATGTAATCAGCTGATTGTCATTTTCCCGCCGTTGTCATAGGCCACGGTTGGGAAATAGGCACTAACTACTAACTGGGACGTAGGAAAAAAAGTAAAACATCAAATCAATAAAAGAATGGTCTAGAGATTTTGTCTCATCTATTCGTTCTGATTTTTATTTTCGTTATACAAAATAAATTGTTGATTCATACATCAGGGGATTTCTGGAAGAACTCTTTCGAAAAGAAGAAATTTCAAAACAGTAAGATTTTTAAAGAGTCCCTATAAGTTTTTGACACTTATAGAGATAGCATTTGGGGTATAACCTATAGGTTGTAGTTTTCTTTCACTGTAAAAAGCAAATCTTCTTTTAAGGTGCAGAGTCCATCTTAAAATAAGGATGTCTTTGTGTTGAATTTAAGGCATAGGGCTAATTTTTAAAATAAACAGGCACTGACTTAGTTTTGTTGCATCTTAAAAGTAGATTTACTTTATGGATGTAGCAAATACCTACAATATTTACGGCCCTGTTACTTCGGCTTTTGTTTAACTTTTGCTGTTCCTTCACCATGAAATCAAAAACGGGATTGCTTGCTTAATTAAAAGATTTATTAACAACAAAAAAATTGTATAATAAAATTAGAATATTAATGGAAAATAACAATTTTCCATTAATCATGTTTAAGACACAATGAAAATATTTTCAACAATAATACGTTAGATCTGTAATAAAATCAATCAAAAATTGTATAGCATTGTTTGAATTCAATGTCGATTCAGCATACTTTCAGAGTTTATTGTGTTTGAATTGAATTATTAATTCTGTTACCTAGGTATAGATAATAAAATTATATTTCATGTTATTTATTTTCATGGTATATTTACCAACATTCAATAGCAATATAATAAAAGCCCTTTGTTAAAGGATGTTTATAAATAGTATCTGGGAGAACCATTACTTAATGGTATTAATATTTTTCATAGAGGTTTTATTTTACAATTTTACACAAAAATATCATAAAACTTTTATTTCAGTACCTACCTTAAAATTAAAAAAAATCTCCAATTCCATTTAAAAGGAAGTTTCATTATTGTAAAAGTATAATAATTATTATTAAAAAATTATTGTTATTATTATTATTAATATAAATTAGATTTAACGTAAAACCTATATAAATTCAATAAAAAAAAATGAGAAAAAAGTACATAATATGTAAAATAGAAAAAAAAAAATAGCAAAAAGATCAGTTATTGCTTAATAAAATTGTCTAGTCTATTTTTAAAACTATTGATGGATGGTGCTTCAACTACAGACTGAGGCAGTGAGTTCGAAGAGGAAAATATACGGTTACATATAAATGTTCTGCGGCAAACGGTGTGGGCTCTTTCCTGGCTTAAATTAAAACTGTGACCTCGAAGACGGCGATCCGTGTTTAACTTAAAAATATGTCTTAGATCAATGAAGAACTTATTTTGCAGGATTCTGTAGGCCATAATCCTTGATCGACGATCAAGTCTGTTCTGGATACGAGGGTCGGGTTCTCCCATATGGAAGTCAGGTAGCTGCTTGTTGGATGGACTCAATGGAGCTCTCTACAACTAGAATTATGAAACAAAAGACGTCTACCCTATCCCTATCTCATTTGTGCTACACTTTCTAGCCAACCAAATAAATACTGTATTTGTTTTTCATACAACAAATATTTATTTGGTTGGCCGGAAACTGTAGCACTGAGCGGCAGGAACGAACATAGCTAATGTGAATATGTAGAATAAGATAATTCTACTAAAGTTTAGATGGCGCCACGAATTTCTTTAATTAAAATAATATAGTTACACTTTTCGCCCGGCCAAGTAAATATTGTATTTGTTCAACAAAGAACAAATACAGAATTTGTTTGGTTGGGTGGAAGTGGGAGAGTATGTATGTCTTCTATCCTTTTTGGGTAGAACTTTTGTCCCTGTCTAATCTAACGGGAGAAATCGCCATTGCATTGGTTTGGACTTTTTAAAAAGTCCAAATGTACAAACAGATTTTCTTCTTAGCACAGTAGAATAAACAAAAAATTATATCATATAATTTCTTCTTATTCTTTTAAAACTATTGTTTTGTTTATAATTAATTATAAGTAAGTATAAAAACTAAAAATAAATCGGTAAGCGATTAATAAAAGTTTTAGTACTTGACAAGTGTAAATACTGTATGGTATACTCGTGTCAATCTGAGAATGCGACTCTGACGTCACAGAGCGTAAATTAAAAAGCACTCTGTAGTGTTACTAAAACTTATTTATTAAGACTTAATACATAACTATTATATAGAAAATGTATATAAACAAAAATCATTTATCCAATACATACAGATAATAAGACAATTACCAGCTTTATTTTAAATAGATAAACTCAATAATAACTCCCGCGTGGCTTTTACTTTATTGAGTGGATAATTATTTATTTTACCCACTTAACTGTCACTTGTCAAATAATTTTCTTGTAAATGTCATTAAAATTTTTAATAAAAATATGAATTCCCAAGCTATTTATTGGATAAAACCTTGTATGGCACTCATGGGTAAACCGATATTGCCCTCTCCAAAATTAACCTGCTTGGCTGACGCCTCGCAGGTTAATTTTCTCATGGGCAATATCTTACTTTACCCACTAGTACCATAAATATTTTTTATTACATATTAAGAAATAAGTTTCAATTACCATACAGAGTATTATTTAGTTTACGCGCTGTGACGTCAGAGTCGCATTCTTAGATTGACACGAGTATATATTAGCACGAATAAAGATGATTTGAGTTAAACTGCCACAACCAGTTTAACTAGAACATAACATATGATAAATAATATTTCAGATGGGTCTTCTCAGATGACTCATCTGACATATTATTCTGAAATGACAATGTATTTAAAAAGTTAGAAACTACAGGGATGTTAATTTTTTGCATGTACAGGTTAGATCACATAAAAAATATATGCTGTATACATGTAAGCTCAGCTGTAATTGTACATAATATGTACATGTACTCGTATATTTTTTATATTATAAAATTTATATCCCTCATTTTTAAAAAAGCTTATTGTACTTCTTCTTCTTCTTCAAAATTTCCTTTTGGACACTAAATTAAAGTGACCCAAAAGGACTTAATGGTCTTGAACTCTCGTTCTTATTGACCAGGTACAAGTATTAGAGACTGGAAGCGAGTCTCTCTAATCGTTTCAACTAAATATAATTTCTCATTAACATAACCTCACAAAAAAAACGTGGTTAATCCACAAAAGTACATCACAAACATCAAATATTCAATTTAAATCAATTTAAATATATATATAAAGGTTTCATAGTATTAATATTTTCTTGACGATCACATTTTCACATAAAATACTTGGTGCGTAAAATAAACGTTGTTACCGATTTACAAATTCTAGCCGAAAGTACATGTTGCCCATTCCACGGATGGAACGCAACTCCCCAAGCTTATTGTAAAAAAAATCTATAGGCTTTAAACAGTTTTTCATTTAAATAATAGTGTTTTAGATTATGTAAATATGATTAAGGATTTGGGAGTTCATTTTGAGGAAAAAGATTTTAAACATCATTTATCTTGTGTTGCGGTTAAGTCATCTAAAATGTTGGGTTTTGTTTTAAGAAACAGTTCAGATTTAAATATTAATACAGTACCCTGTATTTATATGTCTTTAGTTCGTAGTAATTTGGAATATTGTTCTTCTGTTTGGTCACCTCTTTATCAAAGAGATATTGATTTGAAAAAAATACAAAAAAAGTTTTTGAGATACTGTGCCTTTAATATGAATATATTAATTACAGATCACGATTATTCATACATCTTAGATAGACTTAATCTTCCAAAATTAGAAAAACGTCGCAAAATAATTGATATTTGTCTTTTTTGTAAAATTGTCTATGGTAAAATTAATTGTTCTGAACTTTTTAATTTAACTGATTTTAGGATACAAGTAAATAACTTAAGGCAGCACAATTTATTTTTTGTTCAAAACTTTTCAACAAATTATTTAGTAAACTCTCCATTAAATCGTATGTTGAGGCTAGTAAATAACTACAATTTGGAATTATTTGATATTTCTTATAATAGGCTTAAATCATACCTTTGGCATGTTATAAATTAGTTATTTTTCTTTTTATATATTTTATATAGCATATAGTCTAAGTTTTATATTTGTAATGGGGTTTATCCCGTAAATAAATAAATAAATAAATATTGCAAGTATTATAGTTTTTGTAGTTAAAGCTGTATATTTATGATTTTAATTACATTGTCATAGTCTTTGTTCCGTTTTCTTTTTAATTAGTCAGAACTATATTAAAGCACGTATATCTCTCCACAATACCATTTAGACGGTGGGTAATGTTCATCCGTGCGACGATGTGCAACAAAACACACTCAGCCTGTGATTGAATACCAATTTATCATGGAAACGATGTTTATTAAAACTGATTTAAAAGCATCCATTCTCCCGAGGGAACAATTCACATTTTTAGAACCGGAACCATATTCCGGGCGGGGATTTCCTTTGAGCCAATGTCGCTTTTTCTCCCCTTTAGAAAAGCCACATGCGTTGTGATGTCGTAATTGCATTTGTCATGTTTCTGACCGGTAACGCAGAATGACTGCTCTATTGTACTTCACTTGTGTTTTTCCATTCCCATGAATCAAGTGGTTTAAATGCAATTAGGTTCTGTTGAATTACATCCTCTTTATAATTCAATCGAAAATTTGTATTTTAGTAGTATATAAGGTTTTTTATTAGCATTGGATTACTTTAACTAACTTTATTAACTAAATATTAATATTAATATTAATAATATTAATATACAATTGTATATGTATATTTCTAGGCTCGATTTGCTATAAAATGGTGACTGACGAGGATATATAGATAATGATGAATTGGTTTGTTGCTTTTAAGAATATGATTTTCTGTTGTTTTTCTTTCTCCATTATATAAAAATATAATAATAGTATATTAAAGTACTAGTATCATAACACATGTTTTTAGCCCACGGGTACAAGTTTAAAAAAACAAACCGCTGGCGGCGATTTTTCTAAAGTATTAGCGCGCTAAAAACATTTGTTTAAAACAATTTTTTTCTACACGGTAAAAATAAATTACATTAAATTACATAGTCCGTAAATGGTAATATGTTGCCACCGAAATGGTAAAAATTACATAGTCCGTAATGGTAATGTTTTGCATAGACCGGAACAGTAAAAATTACATAGTCCATTACATAGACTTGAAATTTGAAAAAAAAATTACTACTTAGAAAATGTTTGTTCCAAAAAGTCTCTGTGTCAAAGCTTTTTTTGAAATATCGTAGAAAAAGTTCATTTGGTTTAATAAACCAAACGATTTGCACCCTTAATACGAGTATAAACTGTTTACATCTTTCTTTAAAGATCTAGTGGTTGATAAAGATCGTAATTTATAATGAATGTAAATTTAAGGCCACAAATAAAGCATTTAAATATCGTACATAAATAATATTTACCTTTTTTTACACTTTTAACACTTTAACCTAGCAGCATGCGTCGCTATCTCTCTAACAATAACAATATTAAACGGTCCGTCTCATGATGCGACGCCTTCTTGGTTATTGTCCAAAGCGCACGCGCGTCTTAAAATAACATAGCCCGACATTGTAAAATCAAGTAAAAATATGTAAATCAATGTAAATATATTTTTTTACATTATTTTACATTCTTTTATATTCTTTTACATTCTTTTACATTCTTTTACATTCTTTTACATTCTTTTACATTCTTTTACATTATTTTACATTCTTTTACATTCTTTTATATTCTTATACATTCTTTTACATAAATTCATGAATTATGCATAGTCCAGAATAGTAAATTTACTATTCCGTACTATGTAAATTCATGTATTTTTACATTATTTTACATGCAGTTTTTACAGTGTACTTCTATAAAATAAAAAAAACATACATTGAAACACTGTAAACAGTAAATCTACTTTTAAGATGAAACAAAACTAAGTCAGGGCCTGTTTATTTTAAAAATTAGCCCTAGGCCTTAAGAGCAACACAAGAACCATCCTTATTTTAAAACGGATACTGTCTTAGGCAGTGTTTGTCTTAAAATAAGGATGGTCCTTGTGTTGAACTTGAGGCCTAGGGCTTATTTTTAAAATAAACAGGCAGTGACTTAGTTTTGTTGCATCTTAAAAGTAGATTTACTTTTTACAGTGAATTGATGAATGATTTAGGGATTTTTGTTTCAGGTTGGCAATACAACTTTCGCCACCTTATAGCCAGCTCTTCTCTTTTTCACTGAAAGTAACCAAGCACAATTTTAACACGGTAAAAATTAACATAAAATAACATTTTGTAGTTATATGTTGCATGTATATGCATGTATACACTCGACCGCAAAATTAACCGGACACCAAAAATTTGCCACAATTTTAATTTTGATTTCCTAGCAAACTGCTCATCTGATTTTCATTATTTTTTTTGAACCGTAAGTTGACTCTTTAGTTACGATGCTATGGCAAAAAAATTATTCTGGTTTCAATTTGAGAATATACAGGGTGAAAAAGTAAGAAGAAGATTTTTTCCCAAAATTTGTGTCACCCTGTGGGGTGGATCAGCAATAACAGCAGATGTTAATTTCAATCATACTGTAGTCCTATATTTTTTGAACATTTTGTTGTTTTATTCATGTAACTATTTCTGTTATTAACGAAGATACACTGTTTTAAAGGCAACGCCTCGGATAAAGGGTTCGCAAAATTAACCGGACACTAGGTTTTTCAGAAAAATGTTTTTAATTAAATCATTAATAAGAAACATTTTGTAACAAAATGTCAACTTGTCTTTAGTATCGAGTATTTCTTCCTCTAGCTTGAATGACACCTCTCATCCTTCGTGGCATACTCTGAATTAAAGAAGCAACATAATCCTGAGATGTCTGTTCCCATTCATTTAATAGAGCTTGTTCCAGCTGCTCCACTGTGTGAAACTCGCCGTAGTTCTGCCTTATCCTTCGCCCCAGGTTGTCCCACGTATAGGGTTTAGGTCAGGCTCTATTAAATTAATGGGAATAGATATCTCAGGATTATGTTGCTTCTTTAATTCAGAGTATGCCACGAAGGATGGGAGCTGTCATTCAAGCTAGATAAGGAAATACTCAAGACAAATTGAACGTTTTTTGTTTTTTATTAAATGTTTATTAATAGTGATTTAATTAAAAATATTTTACTGAAAAACCTAGTGTCCGGTTAATTTTGCGAACGCTTTATCCGAGGCGTTGCCTAAAAACAGTGTATCTTCGTTAATAATAGAGATAATATGGTGAATAAAAAAACAAAATGTACATAGAAGATAGGACTATAGTATGATTACAATTAACATCCGCTGTTGTTGCTAGTTCACCCCACAGACTGTTACAAACTTCTTCTTACTTTTTCACGCTGTATATTCTCAAATCGAAATGATTTCAATGAAATCAAAATAAAAAAAATTACCATAGCATCGTTACTAAAAAGTCAACTTACGGTTCAAAAAAAAAATAATCAAAACCAGATAAGCAGGTCGCTAGGAAATTAACATTAAAATTGTGGCCAATTTCTAGTGTCCGGTTAATTTTGCGGTCGAGTGTAATTTCACCTTGTAAAATTTGCACCGATAATGCCAAGCAATATTCATTTGTCCTGTTGTAAATCCAAAAGAAAATAAGTACTAACTTTTTTTGTGATTATGAGCTTATAATAGTCGCAAAACAGAAAAAAGATATTTGGTGCAGTTATAAACCCTAATCTAATTATATGGGTTCACTAAAAATTATTCTTTCCCCAAAAAATAGCAACTCAGTGTCCAAGGAATCGAAACTTGACAACTTATCTGTCTCAGCAACGATGTGTAGGGGGAAATACCCACGAATGGGACATATTATTCAATGGCAGTGCCTGTTTCTGAGCTATGCTTCGTAATTTTGTTAGAATGATTAGATAGCCCTAGATGTGCAGTTAATAAATCATAAAAAATGGCAAAGTTTAGGAAGCTGGGTTTTTGACAATTTAATAAGTCAGTTTTACCAAGTCAAAAGTAACTTTTTTAATAATTTTGATTTTGTATTCACGAAAGGCAAAAGGAAAATGTTTGAATTTGTTTTATGTTATAGTCTAGTAGAACACAAAACATATACCAGATAATCGAATATCATAGATAAAGGTAAATATTTTTAGCCTATTTTTTTTTTGATAATATTGTTAATATTATTGAATTTGCATATTTCATTCCTATCCATATCTTTTAGAAAAGGAATGACTCTAAAAGGGCAGAAAGTGTGTAGGGTACTACCCATAAAACAATTTGAATCAGTTAGAACTCAAAACAAACTAATATTTGATATTGATTTGGAAAACATAGTAAAATAATTTAAAGTAAATTTTATGTAAAAAAAAGAATTTAACACTTATTTTTTTGTTATGAAATGACATTATAGGTTTATTGTTATTAGTTATAGTTATTTAAATAAATGGGACAAGTTACGTTTTTTATTGAAATGGTTATAGTTTTGGTAAAAATAAATATTATTCAGATTTAAGACTTGGACTGTGTTTTTTTATTTCCAGATATGATAACTAAAAAAATGCTTATAAAAGATAAAAAATAAAATTTTGGCAGCCGTTTAAAAAAAGTGTCCCATTCATGGGTATTTATTTCCCCCCAATTATAAAACTCGTTATGTACACTCGAAATTTCGTTCATTTTGAACTATAATTTTACTCCCAAGCTAATAAAGGGCAAAAATGGCTTGTCACGCTAAATTAGACAATTTTTTACCCTTCTTTCTCCACTAATATGCACCTAAAAGTTGAGCATTTAAACACAGTGTTACTCTGATAATGATGATGATCCAGAAATGATATTGCAATAAATAGAAACAGAAAGCATTGAACTAATGAGTTTTTTAAAAAATAATTATTATAATAATTAATTATATATAATATAAATTAAATATAATTATCAATACACACAACATTAATTCCAAAACTTGGGTAATTTCTATAAAACGATAAGTCACTTTTGTAATTTTAACCGCCAACAAATGTAGTTAATTTAAATTAAAAACAGTTTTAAATGTGTTTTTCTTAAGTCATTAAAATTAAATGCCAGTTAAGAAATATGGCATGTAATATAACTTGGCAACTAAGTATTTCTTAAATAAATGAAGTAGATTTTTTTAATTGGATGTAGTTATGCATATATTAATTTAATAAATGACTGAACAAGAAAAATAACAGTATTTTAAAAAATTCACTCACAAAAATGACACAGTATGGTTAAAAAATCAAATGCTTTTATTTATTTTTATTTTATTATGAATGTTGATAGTGTACATACATGGGTCAAAATTTATTTACAGGCAACTTTCGTCGAAAAAAAAAATAATAATGAAAAATAATATATTATAGCAATACCTACTAATTTGTGATTGTGCATGTATCTACTACCAAAAGTCCGCGCTAAATAAAAGCATGTAAAATTTGCATGTAAATTTATGTATGCAAATTTCAAAGTTGTGACCGGCGTTACACTAAGTAATGTTTTTAAATTTCCCGGCTCTACCTAAACACATTTAATATTTTTTAAGGTTTAAAATGCTCAAGATTCTCTGCATGAAGTTTTTAGCTTAATTATTCTACTAATTAAGTAAGTACACCCTGTGACCGGTGTTACAAGACAAAAATATACGCTAGGAAGGTTTTCGTAATGTTTTACTTAATTTTAACACAAATAAGTTAAAAATTTTCCTTGGCCATAAAAAAACACCACAACAACCATTGTCAAAGTTCGATGTATGAGCGAAACTGATAAAACCGCCCCTAACCGTCATTTTTAAAGCGAATTTAGGCCATGACCGGTGTTATAGTTTCAGGGACAGACGCATAACGTGTTATAAAAAGTTATAAGGAGCAAATAGCATTCTATGAAAACTTTTTAAATAATTAAAAATATATTCTGAAACATATTATTTTTACAAAACATCAATTCCGATTAGGAATATTAAAACACAACAGCGCAAACAGAAAATTGTTAGCTGGCGACACGTGACCGGCGTTACATTTGTTTACGGAAACATAAAAAAATATGCTATTTCATGGTTACGGCTACAAAAATTTTTTTTTAGTTGTTTTTTTTACGAAAGAAGTACATGTACACTTAATACTGTTGAATAAATAATTTTTGCGAGCCCTAAACTCGAAAGTGCCTGTAAATAAATTTTGACCCACATGTGGTTATAGTTAATTTATGCTTACAACTCAGAAAATGACTATTGTTCACTCCTTGGAACAGAAATAACTATAATATAATAAAATTTGTTATTAGCAATAGTTATTTCTATTGCTTCAAAATGTGTTCATTTTCTGTATAAATTCGTTTAGAAAATATTTTTTAAACTAAAAATTATCTATGCGGATGTTTCGAAAGGTTGCAACTTTTCTGTTTCAACTTATTCAGCCATATAAGCTTTTTATTATAAAACTAGATGAAACGTTGCAAGCACTATTGTACACTAGAGCCATCTAGTTTGCAAATCTAGGTGTTTTGTTTGATTTTAAATTCTTTATCTTTAAAACATTATATTCTAGCAAAAAACTGTATATAATATTTTTTATAGGGCTTAAAAACAGCTTTTATTTAAAAGATAATTTTTTTAAATCGGGTTATAAATATGTGAGATATGCTAAAAAAACCTTTTATTGCTTTAAACGCCAATATCTCGAAAACAATGCGTTATAGGAAAACGTTTATAACATTTTTTGACCAATTTTTATATGTGTTAGCACTTTTTTAATTAATTAACCAAATACAATAATAATTGCCTTAATTATAAACAAAAAACGCTAACCCTATTTTTACCCCCTTACCCCCAATCGTTTACCCCCAAAATCTAATCAACTCTTCGGAATACGATAAGAAACAATATGCAAAAAACCACAAGTCGATATCTCATGTAGAAATGGAGTTAGAGAGTTTACACCCAGACAGACAGACAGACAGACAGACGGACGCAAAAATTTTTTTTACTGATTTCGACTCAGAATGGTCTAAAACGTCGAGAAATGTGAAAAAAACGTGGTCAAAGATTTTGACTTCTCGGCGAAGATTTCAATACATCGGCACCCTTAGTAGCACTAAGTGCCGATGTAACAAAATAAATCGACCAAAGTTAACTTTAAAAACTTTAAAAACTTTCGGTCTAGAGCAATACATTTCTAATCTTATAAATTCAAAAGTATCACAAAGAAGAATTAATAAAGAACTTAAAATAAAAGTTCTTTGTATGTAGCTGAAGTTATCGTCGCGATAAGTTTGCGATTCACTCGTCTAAATGAAATTATGCAAATTAGCGCTTTTATTCCCTTTTGGACAATAAAAAGAGCCCATTCTGCATTCGATCGTGACAATAACTTAATCGTCTATCCATCCGAACCTTCATAAAGATAAACAAACGAGGGGAGATCACTTAAATGATCTGCATTTGAGCTCCCCTTCTCGTGCTTATGTCCGACCGCAAGACTAGTTTATACCCTTAGGTGCAAGCGCTTTTGAATAGCCCCTACGTCCGTTGTACCACGTACTACTTATATCTGTACTCACGCCAGAAGGTATTACTAATTTTTTATGATATATAATATTTTATGTAACTAATAGTTATTATTTAAACTTTATAAGCTAGGGTATCTGAGAATAGGGTTCTACGTAAAAAGTATTACTCAACGCTCCTAGGGGGGGTGGGGGTCATTTTGGAGTGTTACCATGTTAATGCCCAGGTAGCAAAATAACATGACATTCACGTGAAAGCCACGTTAATATGTGACAAGTGATGTTAAGATTGTAGTCACGTTTAACAAGAATGTAGCATGGTGGGAATGTCCTAAGTCCGACCCTAATAACATCACACAATGACATCCCGAAAATAACGTGTTTGTGACATCATAAATCCACATTTCTGCGCTGTTATATCTAATATCGTATGGATGCCGTTACTGGTACTTTAAATTTAAATAATATCCTAGGATATTAGCTTTTTCTAAATAAAACCATTAAAAACGCCATAACCCTATAAACAATTTCGGATTTTAAATCAATAAGTAATTGAAAAAATCACAGACTAAAAAAGATCGATTCAAAATACGAAATTGCAGATTAAGCAAAGAATATATTCCCTTAATCCGTGTCCGTGGTCTTGAGAAGCCCGGCAGAGCCTCCTATCCATTGTAAATCGTATAATGTGTATACAATTCCCTTATAATAATAATAATAATTTACTCTATCATTATCATATATCGATTTTTTTGCTTCGATCGTCGGTGAGAAGCAAAATAACACTACATTCACGTGAAATATGTGACATGTGATATGTTCACAGCGTTGGTAAATATTTGTTATTAAATAACAAGGTTGTCACGTCTCACGTGTTACGTTGCAAATGTGATGTTAAATACATGTTATTTTTTAATGTTATGTGAAGTTATGATTTAGTTTAAAAATACACCCAAAAGTGATGTTAATTTCTTGTAATATAACATCCCTTGCTACCTGGGTGGTATAGGAAAATAGCGTTACAGGGGGAGGGGTGGGGGTCCAAAATGATCAAAATTTGCGTTAGGTAGTAATTGAACGTTCCCTTATGTAGAAACAATACTTCTGAAGCATATTCTCATATTCCCTAGGTTCTAAAGTTTTAATGTCACATTTTTATAGTAGAGTTATAATAAAAATTATAACAAAAAAAAAATGAAACGACTTCTAGAACTTGTAGATTTGTATCGTCTTCTAAGAATTATAGTTGTCCTTTCATCCCGGCAAACTGCTGATGTCACAAGGTTTAAGATAAATTTCTATAAAATGAGTTTGGTAACATTTTTATTTCAGCGCCCAAGAGTCCAACTAACCTTATTTTAATCGAAATACTAAAGAAAATCTTTGTTAAAATTTAAGCGTTAAGTAATAATAAAATAAAATGGTTTAATTACAAATTTTATAATTTTCTCTTGGTATTTTAATATTACAGGCTACAAAATCAAGTTTATACGCATTTAAAAGATTTTTAGCCTGCCGTAATATTTCAGCGAACCTTAATCAAGTTTTCCAGGTTTGTTTTTTAACCTCGTACTATTCTACCTAATTAAGCATCCCCCTGTGTGGGCTAGTAGTAGAGGGAACCACCGGCTTTAATTGACTTTCGAACCAATATATCTAAGGAGTACGCCTTCGCCAAATTTCAATTATTAATTAACTGAAAAAGGCAATTGTCACCAGTGAGGTTTGGACTCACGATCATTAGCTCAGTGTCAATGCTATATCGATGCCTTAGACCGCTGAGCTAAATCTCCCGTGACTTAGAACCAAATTAAGTGAAATTACGTTAAAATTATTAGATTTATCTTAATTATCCGTCTTACTCGGCACTATCCGAGCGTCAAATTGAAACGGGACTACCTCATGAATGCCCTCATTAAGTTGCAAAAAGTTTTATCCAATTCCGTTCATCCGTTCCAAAGTTATGCGGGATCAAACAGTAAAAAAAGGCACCCGTCGAATTGGTAATCTCCTCCTTATTACAACCCTTTATCCTCAAGTATATTTCTTTCACCTTTTGGTTTAAAGTGTTTTTTTAAATTTAATCATTTCTTTTTCATATTTAAAAAAGTGAATTTTATTATTTATTTAATTGCAAGCTTTATAAATATATAAGGGAATTTTTAATGATGCGTCAAAATATTTCTGTTGTCCCCATTAAAAATTTATATCTTTTGTAACCGAAGAACAAGGCCTTTTGTAGCATTAGTATGCAGATATTGTTACGAAATACATTACAGCCCTGGGAGAGTGATTAAGGAAAAATACACAAAGAACGTCTAAAGAAAATATGGTTTAGAGTACACTTTATCTATAGAACCTACGGTTTTGTATTTATTTTGAATATACTATTTGAAATGAAGATTATAACGGAAACGGCTATATTGTGTGGTATATGTTTACAAACCCTCGCTTGTTTTGATAAGATATATTTTTATAAATGTTGTTCACTCTCTTTATTATTTCCTTATATAAATTTAATATTTTTGTTATTCCTCGCATACTGTGATTCATACCATTACAGAATACAGATTTTTTTGGAAGGGATTGAAGCATAACATCAGACTACTAAAAAAAATGGTTTTCTTCTCTACGGACTAAACCTAGCATGCCTTAAGTATAAAGCATAAATATAGTTAGTTTAGGTATTATTTCATTTATTAAAAAATTGAAATTCATGTCAAACTTTTACGCAGATTTCCTTAGGATTGGTACTTACCGTTATTCTCCGTAGTAAACTAACGCTAACCTAGAAAACCGTATGTGTCAAGTGTACATGCCGCGTTCCTAGTCCTAGTCCAAACTAAATAGGGCCTTATACAGTATTAGACGGATAAAGCCCTATGTAGATATAGACACCTTAAAATCTGTTTATTTCGCAAGTTACAGTTCCCTGTTAAGGTTTGGAATTATTTTTTGGGTTCAATGTCCACTATTTAGCGAAGTATTCGTGTCTCAAAAAAGGACGATAAAATCTTTATTTGAAATGAGAATTCAAGATTCGTGTAGAGGCGTTTTTAAACAGAACAATATTCCTGCATTAGCAGAAATTTATTTGTATGAGGTTGTAGTCTTTATGTTGCAAAATAATATACAAAAAAATGTAGGTAAAACGCACAACTATTTTACAAGATGTGAAGACCTCTACTACCCAAATCATAGGCTGGCCACATATGAAAAAAGTAACTTTTACACGGGTATTAAATATTTAAATTATCTTCCCAATGAAATTAAGGCGATTAAAAGTAAAACACTTTTTAAAACGAAGTTAAAAAAATATTTAAATAATATTGAACCCTATAGTATAAGGGGGTTCTTAGATTATAAGTTTTCTTAGATTTAGTAAAATATAATTGACACCATTTCTTTAAAATATATGGTATTTTAAAGATATACTGTAAATTCTTTAACATATTGTATCCCTTTTTTAGGAAATAAAGTAGTATTCTATTCTATTCTATTCTGTTCTATCCTCTTTAGGAGAGCAGATATATAATTACTATCTTTGTTTTCGAAAGACATGCAAGAAAAATATATAACGTAAGTTTCCTGTCAGTTTTATTTATGCTCTAATCTATTGTTATTGACATTCAATGTTTTTTTTTAGCAAGATTCATTGTCCTTAAAATATTAGTTATTTATTACTAGTGGGTAAGGTAAAAAAAAATTAACCTGCTTGGCTGACGCCTCGCAGGTTAATTTTCTCATGGGCAATATCGGTTTGGACACTCATGGGTAGAGTGACATACAAGGTTTTATCCAATAAATAGCTTAGCAATTCATATTTTTATTAAAAATTTTAATGACATTTACAAGAAAATAATTTGACAAGTGACAGTTGAGTGGGTAGAATAAATAATTACCTACTCAATTTGGCTTTGGCTTGGCTGACGCCTCGCAGGTTAATTTTCTCATGGGAAATATCGGTTAACCCATGAGTGACATACAAGGTTTTATCCAATAAATAGCTTAGGAATTAATAATTTTATTAAAAATTTTAATGACATTTACAAGAAAATAATTTGACAAGTGACAGTTGAGTGGGTAAAATAAATAATTACCTACTCAATAAAGTAAAAGCCAAGCGGGGGTTATTATTGAGTTTATCTATTTAAAATAAAGCTGGTAATTGTCTTATTATCTATATGTATTGGATAAAACATATAACGTTAGTTTCCTGTCAGTTTTGTTTATGCTGTAATCTATTGTTATGGACCTTCAAGAGTTTTTTTAGTAAAGTATAAAAATTTAAACTTCCCAAAAAATTTAATACTAAACGCAGGAAAACTACTTTATCCTCTTGTAGCCTTTCGGAAAAATAATTATAAAAAATAAATTACAATTTTAAATTAAAAGGTAAACACCCAAAACTATTGAAGATAGACCATTTAACATAATACAGACCAAAAGTTATCATTTTTTACATTTTGCTCTGATCCCGATGGGTCTAAAATAACCCCTTCAGAAAAAACTTTCTTACTAAAAAATATGATAACAATTTAAATAAATAAAATTATACACCGAATCTTACATGGTTTGAGCCTAATTATTTCAAAGTAAGTAAAGATCGCACAAACCGCAAAAAAGTTATAATGGTTTAAAAAGTGTCCGTTTTTTTTTGGGCCATCCTGTAGTTAATAAAACAATTTCGTTTGGACTTAAAGCAGCGAAATGGAATTATGTGTATAAAAGTAAAGCACTTAGTTTATTACATTAATGACATTTTAAAAAGTAGGTACTCTCGCGTTAAAATTGACATACGGCGTAATTAGTATTTTTCTGAGGGGACAGCTAATGGCCATTTTCGTACGATTTCCGTAATTATATTTTAATGGCATAAGGACATGAACATGTACAATGAAGGTATTGAATGAACAATAGCATAATTATCCTTTGGTTAGATATTCATTATTTTTGAGGTTTTTGTTAGCTGTAATGGGATTTTTCTTTCTTCGGGTTCGTAAAACCATATACTTTAAAAAATTACCTCCTTTAAAGTCTAACTGACCGTTCTTTTTTAATATCTATAATAATTATAGTTATTATATGCTGCAATTGGTTATTATGTTTCATACAAAAAAGTTTAAATTAGTTGCAAATTATTATATTCGTTAGTAAGTGTTAGAGACTAGACTAACAATAAAATAACCTTGTTAATTCTAGGGGTTTCAAGGATATTTTTAAAAGTGCAAAATTTTAATCATCATTATTGATTAATATATTAATTATAATTATTAATAAGTATACAGGGTTATTCTTTTAAACGGTACGGTAACGTAACTTTCGAACGGGATGAGATATAAACTTCAAATTTGAAATGTACATAAAACACAACAAAAAATATTATTAGCAACATTTTTCAAATTTTTATTAGTTAAGGCTGCACCATGGGGTCGCAGGGGGCAATATTTTAAATTACACTCTGGTCATTTTAAAGAGATTAAAATTCCTTAAGGGAACGTTCAAGTATTACGTAACGCAAATTGTACCAAAATTCATACACTTCATACCGCGTTTCTTACGTTATTATAGATTATAGAGATTTCATATTTTGGTTACCCCCCTAATAGAGGGTGTGTTAGGGGGGGTAGCCAAAATATGAAACCTCTACAGCCTTAAATAACGCGAGAACCGGGGTATGAAGTGTATGATTTTGGTACAATTTGCGTTACGTAATACTTGAACGTTCCCTAATTATGTAACTATTTATTTTTTTGAACATGTTTTTTTCTTCATTTTCAAAATTTAAATGCATTTTTTTAAATTCATTTTGGAAATTTTGTACAAAAATGACTAGATAATGAATATAAGGTGTATTATCATTTTAAAACTAATTATTTATTATTTTCATGCAAAATTTTCAATATTTATGCACAAAATATTTATTTAAAATTTAAATATATTTTAAGAAAAAAAATGCCCTTAAACATTTTTTGAAATTTTTTAAACGGAAAACTTTAATCTCTTTAAAATGATCACATGTTCTATGTTGCCGTTTAAAATTTTGTCCCCCACTGCCCTCCTAGCTCCGCCTTATCGAAAAAGAAATTTAAAAATATTTAAATTACAGTTTTTATTGTGTTATAGGTACACGTTTTAAATTTGAAGTTTATATCTACTCCCGCTTAAAAGTTAAGGGGGTGTACCATTTAAAATAATAACCCTTTATATCTGTGACTTGGTTCTAAGAAGGCCAATGTCACTATTTCCTTATTATGAGTTATACCGCCGAACTACATTTTTTCAGAACTATATAACCTTAAAAAGCCAATGTCAGTGCTTGTGAGGGGCTGTCCATATATTACGTAACGCGCCCAGGGGGGGGGGAGTCAGAGAAATTGTTACAGTTTGTGACAGGAGGGAGGGGGGGGGGGTCTAGGTAAACGTTACGTAACGGAATGTAATAAATTTAATGTTATTTCGTAAGCTTGGCAGATGTATTTTTATTTCAACATAAATTACTATTTAGTGGCCCATAATTCCCTTTTTCACACAAAAATTTACGAAACTATGCATATTTAAATAATATTGTAATCAGTAAAAAAACTGTTGACATTGATACTAAAAAAAATTTTACGGCTCTGTTCTTGCGTGATCTTGCCGATGAATCATCGGAGATAATACATTTTCGCGCGGAAGGTGTACTCACAGAACACTAATGTGTGTACTATTTTGTGTACCTGTGCATAAACAATATACGTGTTATATGTGTGATACTCAGTGTATCATTTTTACACCGTCTTTTTACCGTCTTGCGTTATGCGGAATTCTGTATCAAGATATGTTAGAAAGAAAAATACTAATTTTTATTTTGTAACTCGTTTCACAGGGGGGGGGAGGTGGGGTGTTGGTAAATGTGACAGCTTGTTACACAGGGGGGGGGGGTCAATTTTTTTGAAAAATTGCGTTACGTAATATATGGACAGCCCCTGAGATAAATGTAGATTTTAAGAGACAAGGGCCGATGTGTGTTTTGTTATTAACCGGGTAGTTACCCGCCCAGCAAGTCGCCTAGGCGTCTAATATCACCCTGGAATTTGCGTTCCGCCGGCGAAATATTATTTTAAGATATTGCTAACGAATGTCCTGCGTTTTAAATAGATAATAATCTAGCAAGAGTTTTTATCTTTTTAAATTACATTTTTCAAATTTCTATAATTTAATTCGTCCAATTTTGTGACACATATTTAAAATATGATATTTTTATTGACATTATTATTATTATTATTATTGTTATTATAAATTCATTTATCATATCTACATGAACAAAAAAACACATAATCCATGTCTGACTAATTCTACACAAACGTTTGCAAACCTAAGAGCTTCTTTTAAAAGACTTGGTTAGCTATGTCAGATGATTGCTAGGTAAATACCAATTAAATGGGATTTCAACATTAACCGATACTTTAGATTAGGTTAAATGTCTAATTAAGTTATATGTATTATTTAACTGTGCATTAAATAATTGTCCTTTGAGTGATACAGTAGAGATTTAGAATTTACATAAGATAGAATAGATTAATTAATGCAAAAACATCCTTCATTCATTGACGACTTCACTTATTGCTTGACACACGATTCTAAAGCTATCGAAAGAATGTGGCAAGAAATCAAAAAGCACTCTACTTGAATATAAAATCTAACTAAATCAAGTTCATGTTGAAATCGCTTTAATCGGAGCGTTTTTAGCTCCTACCTCCCCCTTTCTTCTTAGTTTTCTTACAGTGTGTCAGACTATATAAATCAGTATTGTGAAAAAATGTATCATAGTTTAATTTTGAAAGACAGGAACTGCGGGTATACCATATACGGATATAATTCATTGTCATTAATCGGAATAAATTCAGTTATGACTCATCAACGTTGAAAATAAACACAGAAACATAGGCTTACGGAATAATTTTGCCGAATTATGAGTGAAATTTTTATAAAGGTCACTAAATTGAAACATTTGACGACTAATTTGTTACACACAACAATATTGAATATAAATATTAACTATAAATATGTAAATATATCGGTGTTTTTCGAAGAAAATAAAAATGTAAATATTTAAAACCTCGCGTCAACGACAGAATCGACGCGGCGCCTATGCGAGCACTGGAAATTCGCCGATGACTGTTCATTGTAGAGTTGCCATTGTAATTTATTCTATACGCAACCGTTTGCCTTCACAAAAAAATATGATTTGTGTATTTTAGTTTACCTTATATTTTTTTACATAAAATAAATATGATTTGTTTATTTTAGTTTACCTTATGCTTCAATTCTGACAGCATTATCCATGTCATTAAAATAAATCGTTTTTTAGTTTACTTAGGCATTATATTGAAAATGGAAATACCTATAAGCTTACATAAACATATTTTTTTTTATAATAATAAACATAGCCTATGTCACATAGGTAAAATTAATTTATTTTCAACATAAAAATGTTCCTTCGAATCTAGTAGGGGAGAGTGGGGATGTTTCGACCTCTTAATGTTTAAATCGTTTTATAAAATATTTAATAAATTATTTTATTTTATTTTTTATACAAATCTATAGTTTAATATGTTTTCTATTAAATAATATAGTACAAGTTGTATTAATTTAAAGAATAATTAGTTTTATAAATTAAAATAAAAATAGTTACATTTGGTTGAAATATCCCTCTAGGGTGGGAGGTTTCAACCAGATGGTGGGGATGATTAAACCAGGGTAAATAAAATTATAAATTTTATAAAAATATTTAAAATTTATTATTAAAACTTTATAATATAGTTCTAATATAGTTATAAAAATATAGAACCCACATAAAAATGAACCAAAAATTATTAATGTTTTATTAAAAATAACTAGAACATGAACAAATAATATTAGAATAATATTAAAAGGAACCAGAAACTATTTAACTAATAAAAAAAACAATAAAAAAACTACCTAGTAAGTAGCAGGTAATCTGAAAAACCAACCAATATTAAAAGTATATTGGAAAACTAAAAAACGGATTGGATTTTTAATATTATTTTAATTTTTTGAATGTTCCATCCAGTGGTCGAATCATTCCTATATGCTCATATTTTAAATAATATGATGATACCCGGTAAAATAAACGAATTAGGTTAGGTTCAGTGCATGAAAATGAAGCCAATAAAACACTTGTTTAATCATATAAAACCGATTTTGAATAGATTTTACCACTAGAAATATATCAATAAAAAAATTTAGAACCAAAACCTTACCTGATTTTCACAAAAAAATAATTTTTTCGTAATTTTTCTTAGACCTTTCCGAATTTGACTAAACTTTAACTAGGCACTATAGCCACTAAACTTATTAGTTGACACTACTGGAAGTACGCAAAATTTAAATAGTTTTTAAATAAAATCAAATGGTTAAATCCTCCCATTGGTCGAAACATACCCACTCTCCCCTACGATAAAATATATCCTTATTTTTGTTCAATTTACTGTTCTAACAGAATTTTATCTGCACATTTTATGCACCTAGGATCCTGGGATATAATATGTATTATAATATGTATAATAATTTATTCATTGGTTTTTACTGAGGATAGCACGATAAAACTAATCGGGCAAGCTGCTGTTTTGACCTCAAAATACATAGAAATACAATACAAAAGAGTACTTGACCTTTTTTTGTGTGGCTGTGTTATTTATCATACGATTTGAGTATGCTTTGCAGATAGGGTCACTTCATCTTAGTCTTGGTTTGGACTTTCGTTCTTTGTTGTTCGTTTTCGTTTTTTTGGACTTTTTTTAGAAAAACCGAAAACCGAAAACCAGAGCAAAAAGTACATATTTATACTTTTATGGGGTTACAGGTTACATTCTCCCCTCCACCGTCCCCCTTTCCGTACGCCTCTGTGCAAGGCTTACCCTAATAGATTAGGTAGCTACTTATGTTTGAAAGAAATCTTTTTTTGGATTATAGCTGAAAATAATGTATGGGACCTATTGTAGTCAGTGCACTGTGGATCTGTACGAATTAAATTATGAGAATTTGTTGCAAGCAAACAGGATTTATATGAATGGGCAATTTTTTTTCATCGGTTTAATGTATTGCCCTTCAAAATTGGTCTGATCCATTTATGGATGGCAGGCCTCGAATGATAATGGAATATTTTTCAATCTGTGTCATACAGATTATATCGTGATTATAATTTTTATTTATCATACTGATTGCTGCCTGAGCTAATAATTTATTACTTTTAAGTAATGAATTCTTAACTTAAAAATAGAAAATAGAAAATTTACATTTTTTGTATTTATTTGCATATTTAATATAAATGTCCATATCCATACTAATATTATAAATGTGAAAGTAACTCTGCCTGTCTGCTTGTCTGTTTGGCAAGGACGTTTTATATCTATTTCTTCTCTCAAACCTTTTTATTTCCTCTGCACATAACCTCAAAAAACAACATGTGGATAACCGTGTTTCAGGTTTATCCACGAAAGTACATCACTAACATCAAATCTTTATCAAACATCCAAATTAGGTTTTTCTTCATTACGAACACAATTTAAACCTAAATCGTCAGGCTGGGACCAACGCCGTTAGATCGAATTATAAATCACGCCGCAGACATGTTCCCTCTTCGTAGGCAGACTTTTTAGATTTAGATTAGGCCCTGCATATTTGTTCGGTTTGACGCTCTTATCGTTCTGGACGGAGTATAAATATGACTATTTTTTCAACTAATATCGGTTTTAAATAATAAAAAACAAGGCATTACCATAACGGCGGGATATTTTCGTCTCGAATATTTACCAGAAAATCGAATACATACCAGTTTTCTAGTTCTTTGACATAACAAGCTTGATAATGTCATATTATAACAAAATATCAACTAAAATGCAAAATTAAGGCAATTTTTATGTCTTATTATCTTATTTTTATTTAATATTAATAAAATTTAATGAATTTAGATCTTTTTTATTCCAAAAATTAGAAATGTCAAACATGAATTATTGTTTCAAAATAAATTAACATCAAATTAATTATTATTATTTATTCAAATTACTTTTGAAGATTCAAATTGAATATACATCTCTGTGGGTGTATTACCTATGGAAATAAACTATAAACTATTTATTATAAAATAAAAAAACTGTGGACACCGAGCCTCCTTCGGGCTCGGGCCCTTGGGAAGCTTCCCTCTTCCTCCCCTGAATCCGGCCTGGGACTACTAAACTACTTCATGATGATATAAATGTAAAAACGTTGCTTTAAGCAACTCAGGTGCCACTTTGCCCAAAATTGCTTTTGTGCTGGGACAAATTTTGTTTATAGAATTGTTTTGCTTAGAAAAGTCCAAAATAAGTGTTTTCCACGGGTGACGATTCGGCATCAGTAGAAAAATTAACAAAACAAAACAACAAAATTTGTTGCAACACAAAAATGGACACAGAAATGTATCTAGATCCTGGACTATAAATAATTTTTACTTGATCTACATTATTTCTTTTTCGAAATTTAACTCATTAAGAAAAACTTATTTACATAACTGATAGTCACGAGAAGCAAACTAAATGTTAAATTTTAATTAATTTTTGAATCCTTAATTTGTTTTTAATAAAGTCTGAGAGAACTTCAATTTATTTTCAATTCCCTATTGGGACTAAAATAACCAAAATTAAACATCTTATTCTTTATCTGTAGTATTGCTTTAAACTGGTCTGGGTATTTAGTTAAGGTTGAAGGGAATCTAAAGTAGGTACTATACTAATTTAAATTTATTGATTATTTTATCTAAACATTTCCGCCATTAGTAATTTTCTATCAGGTAAATTTAAGCCTTTGTAGAGCATTGGGTAGATAATTTTTCA
This sequence comes from Brachypterus glaber, assembly GCA_958510825.1. Classification (NCBI taxonomy): domain Eukaryota; kingdom Metazoa; phylum Arthropoda; class Insecta; order Coleoptera; family Kateretidae; genus Brachypterus; species Brachypterus glaber. Next base: position 12,209,408 of record OY294044.1, on the reverse strand, counting down.
CTCCTCTAAAAACTGCTTTTATTAAAAAATTAAAATCTCACCTTCGCAAATATATAGTTTACGAAGAAATCAAGAACAACCCGCGAAATATTTAATTAGTCGTCCTTGAGATGAATTTGAGAGCTTCGTGTGGCAAATTATTATTTACAACATATTTAAGTGTTATTATTATTATTATTATTATTATTTTGAGTGTTATAATAATTGTTTCACCGGATTTTTTTAATTAGTTAATTATGGCTGTTGTTTGTTAGTTAAGATGTGCTTTAGATTAAATATTGGACCATTTACTTGGACAAATAACCTTGTAAGCCTAGGTAAGTTAAATACAGTCAAAATAATAATAAATAGATGATCATAATACAATTTAATACATTTTTTAATGATAGTTACTATCTTCATTTTATCAAAAAATAAATGAAATAACAATTCAGTTTTACGTGTGTTAGTTTTGTTTTAACCTACATATTCGTCTATTCGATATATAAACTAGCACAACTTCTAGAATTCTGTTATATTCCCAACTTAGGAATCCCAAGTACCTACACATGGCCCAATTAAATGTTCCTACCGCAATCTATATGTTATTCCTTACAAACATATAACATCTCTCCGTATAAATTTTCAGGTTACTTTATGTGCTAGTATACTTAGTATACTAAACTAGCACTAGAATACTATAGTGTAGTAGGTAAAATAATGTAAAAATACATTAATTTACATAGTACGGAATAGTAAATTTACTATTCTGGACTATTCATAATTTATGACTTTATGTAAAAGAATGTAAAAGAATGTAAAATAATGTAAAATAATGTAAAATAATGTAAAAGAATATAAAAGAATGTAAAAGAATTTAAAAGAATGTAAAAGAATGTAAAATAATGTAAAAAAATATATTTACATTGATTTACATATTTTTACATGATTTTACAATGTCGGGCTATGTTATTTTAAGAAGCGCGTGCGCTTTGGACAATAACCAAGAAGGCATCGCATCATGAGATGGACCGTTTAATATTGTTATTGTTATAGAGATAACGACGCATGCTGTTAGTTTAAAGTGTTAAAAGTGTAAAAAAAGGTAAATATTATTTATCTACGATATTTAAATGTTTTATTTGTGGCCTAAAATTGACACTCATTATAAATTACGATCTTTATCAACCAATAGATCTTTAAAGAAAGATGTAAGCAGTTTATACTCGTATTAAGGGTGCAAATCGTTTGGTTTATTAAACCAAATGAACTTTACGCTACGATATTTTAAAAAAGCTTTGACACAGAGACTTTTAATTTGGAACAAACATTTTCTAAGTAGTAAATATTTTTTTTTCAAATTCAAGTCTCTATGTCAAAGCGTTCTTGAAATATCGTAGTGTTTAAGTTGTTTTAAAAGCACTTTTAATATGACTGTATGTTAATTTTTTAAAAAATTATTAAAGACACCATAAGTATTGTAGGCAAATATAAAAAAAATCGTTCAAGCTGATGGTTTTTTTTTTACGTTTGTGTTTATAATTTATTGTACCAGGCTCATAGGACGAACCTGCATAGCAGTAAATACAAGTATATATTTTATGTCTAACAGTAAAATTATTCATTATAAAAACTACATATTACCATTTTGGACTATGTAATTTTTACCGTTCCGGTCTATGCAAAATATTACCATTATGGACTATGTAATTTTTACTGTATCGGTCTATGCAAAACATTACCATTACAGACTATGTAATTTTTACCATTCCGGTCTATTACCATTTATGGACTATGTAATTTAATATAATTTATTTTTACCGTGTAGAATATTATACCTGACACGTGTAAAAATGGTGTATTTGGAACCTTGTATGACTGTAGCTTTCGACTGCAAGTCAGCTGCAATTTTTACCCTAGCTTCTACGCTTCAGGTTTAACAGTTATCACAATTTTGCTACACTGCGAAAAAAGTAAATTGGTTTCCATAGACCGATTTGTAAATTTTTTATAGAAGCGAGCCGACATGTAATTTTCTGTAAAATTACATAGTCCGTAAATGATAATAGGTGTAAATCAATGTAAATGAATGTAATTTTAAATAATTTTACATTATTGTTGTGATTTTGTGTAATTTTATATTAATTTACGCAAATTTACACAAATTCACGTTTACAATATTTTACATTAATTTTTTACCGTGTACTATTTTTTTTATAATGCTCCATATAAATTTAAAAGTAAAAGTGATGACCCTATTTAAAGAATAGTAATGAATAAATTCTTTTTAAAAATCTCAGCCCTCAACATCTGAAATTGATATTAGACACTTCTAAATCTGCAAAGTTGCAAGGGTAACTCTTTCTTTATAAGTTTGCTAATAACTGTTTTCAAATTGATTTCCCTGCAGAGCACCGTGCTGTTCATGATTGACACTTAAATTGAAGTGTAGTATTCTTGTAAGTTTCCCCCAAATAAGCCAACTTGTTTTCTTTGAAAGGGAGGACCAAAAGTCATTGCATTTGATATGGGCATGCTAGCCCTCCCTATCATAAAATTGTATGCAGATGTCGGGAATATTCTATTATTTTCTTGTAATTATTCGAAACCGTTGCGTAGTATAACGACTTTTAAGGCAGATAATAAAGGACATAAAGTTGTTTTAAGTGGAAACGATACTACTGTCAAGATAAAAATACAATCATGGATGACTCTACCTAAATGTTTCATTTCGAAACAAGAGCATCAGTTAATTACTAAGTGGATAACTTATTGCTGATAATTTTTAACAATAGAATAGCTTTTTTCTACGACTGCTTTAGAATGTAAGCAAATACACACACTTTTCAAACACAGAATGAATCCATTCTAGCTCTAGATACGGTATGAATATTCCGTATCAAGTGTTGGAATGAGCACATGTAGTGCCATCTCTTGTTTATAAAATTAAAGAAAACTGTAGCAAAATTAGCAAAAACATATATTTTTTACCATGAAATATTGAATAATTTAATACAATTTAAAGTTTTGCGTTAAAATCACATAAAGTTTATTAGTTTTTCTTAATATTTGACTAGTTTTTTATCAATTTAGTTCAAAACATTAAAACTGCTCCATCTATTGTTATATATTTAAACCTGATACCTGTCACAACAATCTGACATAACCTTCAATTTTTGCATTATAATTTGTAAATATGTGCTAAAATTAAATAAAAATCTTTTTTAAGTACTGATTTGATAAAATTATTAAATAACATTAATTGCTTTATTTAAAAATATGTGTTTTGTTGCATTTACAATGTCGAGTCACAAAAAACATTGTTTTTAATATTGTCTGCAGTTTAAAGCCATACAGTGTTTCATATTTGCAGTCGAAAAAAAAGTATAGTCTACAACACGTATGGAATAGTCATTCCGGGCTCGCGGGACCGTCATACTCGCCTACCGGATCGTATGACAAATATTGTCTATTCCATACTAGTTATAAAATATACTATTCTTTTGTTTATTAGAAATCCACTTTTTTTTACTGCCTTATCTGTACTTTATTAAATTGTTTTAAAACGGAAAATGCTTTAAAAAAGTTTCAACTGAAAAACATCCCTTAGCAAGCAGAGCTTGATCATTAAAGTTGTTTAATGCTTTCCTTTGATATATTTTCAATTTTCAATCCTAACTTATTTTCACTATGCGAATATTCGAAATCTATAAATCTTCGCTTCCAACTATCATAAATCATTAAAACTTTTCAGCTTTTAAATGATCAATTTCTTTTTTGGTTAAAGGATTTTCTTATAAATAAAAATTATTTCCGCCCAAAGCATCAGACAAGAAATATTACTAAAGTAGATAGATTGACCTTCTCCAGAAAAGGGCATCGTTTTTAGTATGGAGGCTTTACAGTGGTTATAAATAACAATTTTACATAAAAAATATGAAAATTTTTTATTATCTTGTAACTAGAGCACTGGGTAAATTGTAGGTTAGGTGGGTAGTTTCCTGCGAAAATAACTAAGCTACCCACTTAACCTAACCTAACTAGCCATTGCTCTAGTTGGGACAGTTTAGAACTAGCTGTTGATAATTATTATTAAGCATTTTAATGAAAAATTACACTAGGCAACAATTCTCAACTTTTTTTTTGCCCCGATCGGAAAGTAAATTTTTCTTACTAATTCGAGGGCGTAGAATCCGAATCTGACCTTCAAAAAATTCCAGCACCTAAAATTTTTGAGATATAAGTTCAGGTAATAATGACGTTTTTTTTTTCAAAATCTTTAAAAAAAAGAGTAGAATTTTGAAAATTTTAGTGTATATTAAAAAAAATACGAGGAATTCAAAAATCTATATGTCAAGAACCTACTGTCAGAGTAAGTACGCGAAAAAAAATAAAAAGGTTAAAATGAAAGTGCAGAGTTTACTTAATTGCTCATTTGTGGCAAAACTATCAAATTTTTTTAAAAACTTTATAGAACTTAATTTGTAGATTATAAAATTCTCTACAAAAATATTTATACAAATATTTTTTTATTTTGCTTAGTTTGTTCTTAAAAAGTAAATAAATGAAAAAGATATAAAATTAAAGTACACAGTGTAAACTTTTTTCCCGAGCCCAAAAAATATATTTTTCTTATCAATTTAAAGGCGCAGAATCCAAATTTGAAAAAATTCAGCACATCTTATTTTTTAAATTTTAGTACATGCAATTATGCCAATTTAAAAATAATTTATAAAACAAAATATTGTGTATTTTTTTGTTGTTTTTTTTAATGGTTCTACATCATAAAAATGTTACTTTATTACATAAGAACCATAATACGTAACATTTTTTTAGTTCATTTTTGACCCCCTAGTAATGATTTTTGACAATTTTTAGCATGAGTAAGTGGCGATAAGCTTGTCCCCTTATGCACCTTTCTTCTTACCCTCCACCCCTACTTAGTTTTGTCACATTATCCATTTTTTGTAAATATTTTTTCTTTCATAATATCCCTACTTATTCTACCTATGAATTTAAAGTTTCTATGTTTTAAGTTGGGTATTTTTTAACTAATATTGAGTCGCCGAATCCAAATTTGTCCTTGGAATATTTTTGTCTCCCATGATTTTAGAACAAAAGAGGGATAAAATAATGATTTTTTAACATCTTTATCCTATTTTTCTCAGAAAACTTAGGTAATAGAATTCTGAGGCCAGATTCGGTTTCAGCGGCCCAAAATTAGTTAAAAAACATATGACTCCAATCGGGGCAAGAAACCGTGTTGCCTAGTGTTATTCGACAAATGGTCTAATGCTTAAATAAAATTATAATTTTAGTTAAACATTTTAAACAGGGCCAGATTTCCCATTAGACAATTACCTAGGGCCGCAAAATTTTAGGGCTTGGCAAATGTGTAGTTGACGGCCGTTTTTGTCATCAGGTATCTTTGTTTGCTTCTCATGGGTGCAGTAGATGAGCTTTTGTGCCATCAATTTCTTTTTGGTGGGCGGCAAGTTATATTACTTAGGGCAACAACTTTAGTAAATCCGGCCCTGATTTTTAGGAAAAATTATGCTTTATACAATAAAAATTAAATTTGAATTGCTAAATTTAAAAACCGACAATCAGCAATGAACATACACTCAGAAAAATCACAACTTGTAAAATCAATAAGAAATGATTTCAATTTAAAAAAATTGCCTTTTAAAATATTAAAAGTAAAAACTTTAAGTTTTAGTTATGAATAATATTAATTTAAAAAAATAATGTTTGCATCAAAACGTTTTTCACTTTAAAGTAAATGTATTGTCCCTTACTTTTTTATTTTAATGTTTTCTTAAAAAAATTATAATATTTCCCTTTATATTGTTGAAATATATCTATATATTAGAAGAATTCTTTTTAAAATAACCAGTTTTATGTTCAAATCATTTACAAGTTTACAAATGATTTAAAAGGAAACATTTTTTAAATTACAAGGAATATTTTTATTTTTACAATGGCTTATAAAATTAAAAAATATCTTTTTTAATTAACAGAAAACACTGTCGGGGCAAAAACATATTGGTTTTCTTTTAAAACATATGACTTTTGTTTGATTTTACAACGATTTTTCTCTGAGTGTATAAACATGTAAAAACATGTAAAAAAGCCATTGGGTAAATAACTGTGTAAAAAATGTTGGGCCATTTTAGGTATGTTCTTTCTTGTAATTTACAGTCGAACACATTCTTTGTCATTTAAAAAAATTAGGGAACAAATACAGTACTTATTTGGTTTGCGAAAAGTGTACGTCAGTGCAAGAAAGTGCAACACCAACGAACAGACCTATTGATAAGTAATAGTAATTTTAAGCTGTCAGGGCCACTAAGATAAAAAGAACTTTCACTTTCGGGTTTAGACCGTGTTGATGGATTTTCACTTTCCGAGTAATATTTTTATTTTGTTCGGAAGTTTTAGCAACGGTTCCAAAAAACCACCGTAGAGAGATGAGGACCGAGGCGTTACCGTAGGGTTCGGCTAGCCGCGGCTGTGGTACTTTTTAAAGTAAAGTATATATACTTGTTATTCTCATATGTTCTATTATTATATGTTCTATTATATAACCAATATCCAATATCGTAATAGTACTATGTTTTTTTATTACATCATTAAAGTATCCTTTGATATGTTAAACAGAAAAGTTGTTACCGTATTACACACTGAACGTTTTTGTTTGTTGTACTGTACCAACTTGTATTCAGTAACTAAAGTTGATTGGTCAATTGGGGTTCCATATATACTAAATCCTTTAGTATTTAATACGATAACACATTTTCAGTGTTAATTTTTTTTTAATGACCCTCAGAAAATTTTATTGTAGTTTTAATACTAAATGTTATTTGTAAATACATTTTTTTTTATTTATAACGCGACATTTGGTATTTTTAAATACTTAAAAGATTTTACTTGTGATATTAAATACTACAATGTAAGTATTGTATACAATATACTGTCATATTAACACAATACAACGTGCTGGCATATTTGAAACCCCAAGCAAGGTGTATTTAATATTACTAGCATGTTGTAAAAAGTGCTGTAAAATTTGGTAAAGTATAACACAGTTTAAAGTATGTTACAGTGTTCAGTAAATAACTGGTAACAAAATTTTGATTAGTAATATGCAGACAAAAGTAATAAAATAGGATCCGATTATTTCCTCAGTGTATAATTTTTATTCACATATTTTCTATTACCAATATTCAATATCGTAACGGTTCATTAGAGCGGCATGTTTTTTTTCCATTACATCATCAAAGTATTTCTCTTGCTTTATCGTCCAATAAATCCGCAGCGTATGTCCCTCATTACATGACCGTATAATTGCCGAACGCCGATGACACGCTTCAGGATCACCCCCTATCGACAGATCCAGCCGACATTCAAACTCCCCCACGTCCTTACAAAATTCTCTTTCTCATTAGCACGGTGGAACGCTATTATTATTGACGGCGGTTCTAAATGTCACGAAAAGCGAGAAGCGTGGCGTAATCATATCACAGCGCCGGGCGTGTAAAATTTACACTGAGATAATTTTCACTTCTCGATTCCCTTTTAGCCTCATTTTAGGCTAAGATTAGATTAAAGAGTATTCGTTTAGACTCTTCATTGAAGAAGTTTAAATTAGCTAAGTTTAATCCATTTATTGCAAATAGAATTCTTCTTAAAGTAAAATAATAATAATAATCTTTATTTAACCAATAAGTCATTATCTACAAGTATAAATTTATCTATACAATCCTAAAATCAAAAAAAAAAAAAAAAAAATATATATATATATATATATATATATATATATAGTAGAACTTAAAAATTAAATAAAAAGGTAATCCTCACTAAGCAGAAGAATGCTTGTTGTGGGTGCTTGTAGAAAAATTAAATATAAATTCATTTTTATAAATACATAATCATTTAATATTATAAAATTAAGAGTTTAAAACAAAATGAGATTGTTTTTAAAAACATTTAACATTCTACCCATCTTTAGAGATTAACCCAGTTTCAATAAAATTTTCTATTTTATATGTAGATTGTTCAAATAACCAAACTTTAATTTTTTTATTTGTTATATTACTGTGTTTTAAACAGAGGGGCAAAACATTATACAGTCTGGAAGCTAAATAGGTATGAGATTTTGTTCCAATAGTTTTTGTTGATTTTTTTGTTGGAATATTTAAGCTACCATTTATAATACAAAGGGTAGTATGAGTTTTGTTATATTTTTCATTTTTAAATTTCCACTTTATTAATTGTTGAGCATATATTTGTCTAACATTTAAAATTTGTTTCTCTTGTAAAAGCTGGTTACCGGAGTAGTTGAAATCTTTTTTAAAAATAATTTTTACAATTCTTTTATGTACCCTTTCCAGGTTAGTCAAATGTGTTTTAAGTATGCCTCCCCAGGCTAGTATCCCATATCCCAGTAACGAATTTACAAGTCCATAATAAGCAATTTTTAATTGTTTTTCATTTAAGATATTATTTAACTGTTTAAATGAATAAAACATTCTTCTAATTTTTTTACATAATTGTGTAACCTGGATATCCCATCTAAAATGAGAATCCAGGTGTACTCCTAAATATTTTATTTCATTAACTTGTTCAATTTTCAAGTTATTTTCTGTTTATATTAATTAAATTAATATATGGATTTGTTCACAAATTACGTAAGGGGCTGTCCATATATTACGTATCGCACCTAGGGGGGGTCAGAGAAATTGTTACAGTTTGTGACAGGGGGGAGGGTGTCTAGGTAAACGTTACGTAACGGAGTTTAATAAAATTAATGTTTATTTCCTAAGCTTGGCAGTTGTATTTTTATTTCAACATAAATTACTATTTAGTGGCCCATAATTCCCTTTTTCACACAAAGATTAACGAAACTATGCATATTTAAATAATATTGTAATCAGTAAAAAAACTGTTGACATTGTGTTCTTGCGTGATCTTGCCGATGAATCATCGGCGATGATACATTTTCGCGCGGAGTTTGTACTCACAGAACACCAATGTGTGTACTATTTTGTGTACCTGTGCATAAACAATATACGTGTTATATGTGACACTCAGTGTAAAAAGAGGTACCTAGTATTTTTTCCCTGTGTGATATTGAATATGAATATTTTTTTAAAGTTTGAGTAATTTTTTCGTGTAATTTTTTTTTAAGGTTATGTTATACTATATTTTAGACTTGTCCATGGAAAAATAACTAATATTTAGTTTTTGTATTTTAGTATCCTTTAAGTACATTAAGTGCTATATGTATTATTATAATAAATATGTATCATTTTTACACGTCTTGCATTATGCGGAATTCTGTTTCAAGATATGTTAGAAAAAAAAATACAAATTTTTATATTGTTACGCGTTACACAGGGGGGAGGGGGGTGTTGGTAAATGTGACAGTTTGTTACACAGGGAGAGGGTCAATTTTTTTGAAAAAGTGCGTTACGTAATATATGGACAGCCCCTAAGATTGTTAACAAAAATTGGTCTATAAGTATACATGCATAATATATCTTATTATACATGATTTTACTAATTTTCCTGTACGAAAATTATATGAAAAAAAAAATTGATGTTGTATTCAGAGGATTAACCAAATATGACCTATATGCTAAATCATGCTGAAAGGGGAACCAAAGGGGCCCACGAGGGCCCTCGAGGGGAACTATTTAACTAATTGGTATATTTATTTAGAATATTTTAAAACGTTTTTAATTAAACCATTTTATATTTACAATTTACATTAAAAACTTTTGTACCAACATAAAGTGCGCATTTTTGTATTAGTGTTTGTGCTCTAATTTTTTCGTATGTTTGATTTCTTGTTTGGTGCTCATGAGATAATGGAACTTTAGATTCTTACTTATAAATAATATAGCTCACTTATTATTAATAATTGATTCAATTGAGAATACTGTTTTCAGCAAATAAAACTTTATGCGGAAAATATGGTAGTTTACAAGGGCGAAAAAAACTGTTTTTCAGGTGATTACAGAGATTGCCACTCGAGCTCGGAAAGCGAGGTTGGCAAACGTAATCGTTCTAAAAACACTTTTCTTTCGTGTATCCTACACTATTTTTTATTTGATTGTAAGATATGTATTAATTGTATTTTTGAGAACAAATTTAAGGTTAGATTTAAAATGTCAATAGTTTCAATATCAATGAAGCAATCAACGTCGACTATTTTACTTTTCGGACTAGACCGAAAAATTAACTTAACTTTTCGTATACAGACAGTGTTGCTTTTAAATACAATAGAATAAATAGTTATTTATAATACAAGGACGAAAAGTTAAATTTTTCGATTGAGTAGGTTTTTAGAAGCCGAGAGCCGGCCGATAGGGCCGGCCCGAGGGTAATAAACCTACGAAATCAAAATTTAACTTTTTACCCATGTATTATACAATATTATATTTTTATTCGATTGTTACTAATTATAATAAATTATTAAAATATACTTAATTTTAAAGTGCAAAAAATATTTCTTTTTACTGTCTTATTACTTATCTAGTTATCAATGACAAATTGCTGTCCAATCAAACCGCTACAAAAACAATTGAATCGTTTCTTTTGCTTGCGGTTTCATTTTCAAATGAAAAAAACTACAGCTTGGTGATTAATTTGTGTTAAGATGTGTCTGTTGTGAAAATAATACTTGTGAAACCGTTTTATGAATATTATAAATACTGAAAGTGATTTTACAATTGAAATTTTGTGTTTTTAATTTATTTTAGTTGGTGAATACAGATTAATCAGTTGACATATATTTTGAGGTTATGTTATGGATTTTTTTTTATTTTGTATGAAATGATTATAATAACTGTATCTGGTCAAAAAGAACAGTTAGTTCAAGACCAAAAGTGACCAAAAGGTCATATTTCTTTATAAATATTACAATAAAGGTAAAGCATCTTCTTTTAAAAAGCTTAAAAATAACAAGTTTTAGTTAGCGGGTGAAAAAAACTTATTGGCCATGAACAAAAAGTGTCGCTTTTAGATACAATCGAATAAAAAAATGTTTTTTAGATATATTTCTCGTAAAAAAAAATCAAATATAAACATTTTGGATCTGTTTCCAACGTTTTTTTTTACTATTTTCATTCTTATTTTTTATGATTTTAGAATAATGAAATCGGAGTAGAATTGTATTGTTAGCAGCACTCAATTTTGTTTTGGACGACGTATACAATCTTCTCTGTGTGACCTAATCGTATCACAGCCTCGGGGGTGTAGGAAGCAGAGAATCGGCGTATGGCATGCTGCTGACAGCAGATATCAAGCAATCCTTGGATTGGAACGGCCACAGCTGGCTGCGATCCACTATCATCCACTTAACCGACAACAATAAGGTGCATTACACGATATGGTTGTGAGGGGTGGGCGATGGTGTATATTATGGACTTATTTGGGAAAAGTCGCTCGTATACCACTGCTTTTTGTTGTTACATTAATAGGAAGTTAGGGGTGGACAAGTAGAGGTTTTCTATTATGACTTAAACCATTACCAGCATGTGTGGCAGTAATTATGTTTTCTAGTACTTTTTTGAATTTGATGTATAATTATAATAATTGCATAGAAACAGTTTTTTAAATTGACGGCTTTAGAAAATTAAAAACGAAAACGTATTTTAACTAAAATTATAATTATTTTAATAATATGTGTGTCTACTATATTATATAGATGCACGTGTATATGCTGTTTTACTACTAAACTTTATTTTTTTAAGGTATAGATATTTTAAACCTTCCCACTTGTAAAAAATCGTAAGCGACATGACTAGGTTTGGATGCAGAATCCCCTCTTGATTCTGCATCCAAAAATATCAAAGAAAGTTCCTATACAGGTTGGTCCATAAATGAGCCCTAAGGGAGCTCGGCCCTTTAAAATTGTAATAAAAATAAGGTTTTTAATTAATAACTCTGGTACCCTTTTATATAGAGCGACGAGTTTTTGTATGTATACTAGTATTTATAAGGGCAATAAGTTTGTTAATTTATTTTTTTTTAATTTATCCAGGCATCCCTAGACTGAAAAATGTATTAGGTTTAACACATTTTTGCACCAAACTTTTTTATGTGTACTTTTTTTGATTATTTTGTAAAAAATATGGATTCCCTGAGTAAAAATACATAAAAAAGTGTCAGTGTAGCACTGTAGGCGCAACCGTTTAAAGAAAAAATGCAATTAAGAGGAAGTAACATTTTGTGCCACCAAAAACGTTAATTTTTAAAAGGCTATTACTCCTTTAATATTAAATTTAGGTGTTTTGGTGAAGGATACTTTTTAGCTTAATTTTAAATGAAGAAACCCTACAGCATTAAAATTTTATTGATGCTTATTTTTGTTCCCCATTCAATATGTCATCTTCGAAGGGAGGTAGCTCCCTTAGGGCTCATTTCCGGACCAACCTTTATAAAAACCTTTTTCCTATTTTTGGATGTAGAATCACCTCTTAAATTTTGGCACAGCAGTGACTGATCATCTTGTATATATGAAATATATTATATTATTCACTTGGATTCCGTGACGCCACCACTGCACAGTGGGCCCAGGACCGGTTCCAGACCAAAAAATTATATTTATGAAATATTTTAATTTATCTGTATTCTAGACATTCCAGTGTACCATAAAGCACTATTTGCTTATTATAATATTACATAAATATTTAAATAATCGTTACTTAAACATGACATTTTTATGACATCTCGAAAATAAAATAGCATTTGCAGTTTAAAATATTAATTTAAATCAGATTAAGGACAATATATTTAGTGTAATATAATGGATGAAGAAGAAAACGGTATGTACTTTATACTTCTTCTGTAAAATTTACGGTAGGATGTTATTTTTTTGTAAAAAAATAAGTGCGAACATTGGGTTATTTTTTATTTTAGAATTTTTTATCATTTTTCAAGAAACGTGTGTTTAGTATCATTTAGTTAAAATTTTAAGGTATTTAAAAAGAGAATTTCATGCACTTTAGGTCCGGATAGGATAAAATAGGACATAATGGGACTAATATACAAAAAAATTAAAAAAGTAAGTTATAAAATGTCATTTTCATGTAGTCTTTAATTTTTAATTTGAATGTGTTTTGTTTATCCAACTTAATTATTATGTAAATGTGTTACGATTTCAATAGTAAATTAGTAATTAACACAATAAAGAATTATTTTAACGAATTAAAAAAAAAAAACTAATATAACCCCTGAAAAAAAATCACAGTTCCGCCAATGACATTATCAAACTTAAAAATTATTTATAAATAAATAAATTGATGATAATTTATTAAAAACATCACTACACAATTTTTTCCAGCTAGACACAGGTCCTGGGCCCACTGTGCACTGTGCATAATATATATGCAGTTAAAGGCCTATCCAGAAGCTTGCATAAGAACATAAAACATAAGAATGCGACGCTGTGATTGGCTTACAAGATATATGTCGGCACATCAAGCCAATCACGGCATCGCATTGTTATGTTTTATGTTCTTATGCGAGCCTGTGAATAGGCACTAACGTTTTAAAATACGTACCGCACTTTGGGGAGGGGGTAGTCCTTAACGTTTCGATGCGTTACGAGGCGAAGGGGGACTGATGTAGCATTTACCACTATTATTTTTTTAAAGCAAATAAAAACGGTTTGTTTTTTGGCCCAATTTTTTCTAGGTGGAGTCTTGGCTGTTAGCGTTACGTATTTACATAGGGGAGGGGCAGTCTCAGATTTACAAGAAGTTGGGTTGTCAAAATTTGCAAAATTTCGCGTTAGGTATTAAAAGTATGAACCCTATATGGACGACGTCAAATGGACTTGAGAAATTTAAACTTCGTTTGAGTTAAAATTGATTGTACGGCAAACACGTTTACATTGTCAGTGCATGCATGCAGTAATCGAATAATATTGCAATTTCTATAGAATAAAACGGTCCATAAAGTGCTCTATTAACCCTTCGTTAGGCGCGCGGTCTACGATCGTAGACCATGCTTTTTTTTAGCTGGGTAACGTTTTACACGGAGTGTTTACGCTTGCGCTCCTTCCAGTAGCTGTGCATTATGTATCAATCTATTAGATCAGTAATAATTCACACTTTGAATGGGTATAATATTGTTTTTATTCATATTGAAACCTGCCTGGTCTACAATTGTAGACCGCTCGAGTAACCACGTTACCTTTTTTATTTTTGCATTTTTTTGTTTAGTGTAAGTTTTTATGGTTTCTTTTTGTGAATATTGTTTTTCAAAGTTAGTTTATTAGTTTAAAGATAAATTAAAGATACAATATGTCTTTACCACCAAAAAAATAGCAGTTTATAGGAAGACACTGGCACGAGTCTTTTTGGGCATGAAAGAGCTCATACGTAATGTTTTTGTTAAATAAGGTAATTTTCTGTTCTATAAAACTAAAAATTACTTTGGACACTAAATGTGCATAAGAAGGGAAAATAAATCGAAAAAAAAAAATTCTCAAAATATCAACGATTGCAAAGAGCACATGTACAAGGCGCATGAGTTACTAAAATATTGCATGATTTCGAGTAAAATTTTATATTTTATTCTTTTAATTTAGGTGTTTTTTATTTTTTTATAATCGTACATGTTAAAAAAAAAACAAATGTTTTAGTTTCAGGATGTTTGTTAAGTTATTTGTATTTTTTTACAAATTACCGTACAGATGTAAAATATATGTTAGAATTGTACATCATTTTTCTTTTACCTTTAACACTTACTAAAACAATAATAATTTGAAAAAAATGAGTAAATAACTTTTAAATACAACCAAATAAATAACATAAGATATTTGGCTTTTAAAAATATAAATATGTTTTTTTTTAAACAAAAAATAAAATGGTCTACAAGTGTAGACCGCGCGCCTAACCACGTTACAAAAAGAGGCGCGCCTAACGAAGGGTTAATCTAACTATGTACGTTAATTAGGATTGACATTTGCATTAAATGTTATAATTGCAAAAATAGCAATGCATAAAAAGAATTATTCCACAGTAGATTTAATCTTTTTAAACTATTTAGGTACTCAAAGAAAAAGTTTAATAGGGGTAATGTAACATTAGGGAACGTTCAAGTATTACGTAACTCTCCTAGGGGGGGTGGGGGTCATTTTGGAGTGTTACGCCCATATTAATGATATAGACAAATAGCGTTACAAGGGGAGGTGGGGGTCCAAAATGATCAAAATTTGCCTTACGTAATACTTGAACGTTCCCTTACTAATGTAGGAGAACACAACTCTATTTTACTTGGATGGCTTGGGGCTGTTCAACATTAATGTCATACAGGGCCGTAACTAGAAGGGGGGGAGGGCAGGGGGCTAAGCCCCCCCTGGCGTTTTCGTTGAGCCTCCCTGGCGTTTTCGTTGAGCCTCCCTGGTGTTTTTAAGCCACCTACCTATTAAATTTCAACCATATATAATAAAAAAATCTAAAGGTCAGACATTTAAGTAAGTAAAAATAAAATTAAAACGCATTCTAAAGTTATTTTAACCTTCAAATTACTACTTTTTTGCCTGCGGCGCTGTAGATTATATATGTTGTAATCACAATAACCAAGCGAGCCCCTGCGCCAGCCAAAATCTTTAGACAAAATCAAATGTATAAGAAAATTGTAATTGGGCTGTTTAATTAATTGAATTTTGAAAAATTTCGCCTGCGGCGCTAAACTGGTTTTCCATTAAATGTGTCTAAGCAATATATGCTTTAAATTTTAAGAGTTTTCCTCGGGGTAGTTAAAGTATATAATATTACATACTAATATATTGTTTTTTTTTAACTCTGGGGTGTTTGTAAAATGCGTGACCTTAAACATTTCCATTTTTTTTGCCTACGGTACTAAACATGATTACCAATAATGTGTAACAATATCAATTAATAGATTTTACAAAATGATTTGTAGATGCAAATTCTTATATATCTGAAAAATTCAAAACTTAAGTTTTTAAAAAGTTTCGCCTGTGGCACTAAAAATATGTACCTTATTAAAAACATTTAGAAAAAATTAAACCAAGAAAATGGTTAAAATATAAAAAACATTTAAATATAGTAAATTTAAAAAAATGACGTACCACCCCGGGGGCTGAGCCCCCATTAGATTTTTTCTGGTTACGGCCCTGATGTCAGCACTTAAAAAATATGTTATTTGTACATATTTGGGTACAAGATTAATTTAAAAAATAAATTTCTTTACGTCAAATTATATCTAATGATAAAATAAAGTACTAAAAACCCTTATAAGGTAGGTATATTATTATTCTTTTTAAAATAAAAAAATAAAATAGAAAAAAATATCATTAAAAGATTTTGTTCGTTAAAAAAAGCAACGATAAAAAATGACGCTGAAGTAAATAAATATATATTTTTCTCACATATTAGTAATTTTTTTTTTGAAAATTATCTAAAAAACCCTGCAATATAATAGTTTAAACCTCTACTGCATGCTGTTTGTTTCCTAAAAGTTAAAAAACTTTTAATTTTGTAAGAAATAATTTAGTTTTTTCCATATAACCTTTTTGTTTTTAAATGGATTTATTTTAAAATTGCTATGATTGATCCGTGTATTAAAAGTATTTTTTCCTGAACAAAATACTTTAATTAGACTTTCAGTCAGATAGACGGACGGTCAGAGGGACATTTTTAACGTTAGTTATTTTTTCATGAAAACATTTGTTTCCAAAATTTTTTTGTCTAGGACGTATTATGCTCTTTTAGCACATGCAAAGAAGTAAAAGAAATGGTAGGCCCCGGCGAGATTCGAACTCACGATCTCCTGTTTACTAGACAGGCGCTTTAACCAACTAAGCCACGGCGCCGATAAATTTTTATGAAACGTACAACAAAAAAAAAACACAAAAATGTATGCTAATAGAGTTCAGCCACAATACATTTAACATAATTACTTACTATTAATTAATATTAAAAGCAATATTAACTAATTGCAAAGGTTTATAAAAAATATAGTTATCGATATAAAAATAATTTTACTTTAATAGGCTATGAGAGGCTAACATAATGTTATAAGCCAGCGAACAGGATACATGACGGCACTCAAGCCAATCACGGCATAGTATTTTTTGTATTATGCTACTTATGCGAGCCTCTGGCTAGGCCTTAATTCATGCTTGATAGTAATTTTGACCGAAAAATCGTAAGGTTATCCTGACATTTTCAAGGTGAGGTGCTCAGTATGTTATCGTATATTATTTGTGTTTATGTATAAAAACTGTCATTTGATAGTAATGGAGCTCTCTACAACTAGAATTATGAAACAAAAGACGTCTACCCTATCTCTAGCTCATTTGTGCTACACTTTTCAGCCAACCAAATAAATACTGTATTTGTTTTTCATACAACAAATACAGTATTTATTTGGTTGGCCGGAAAGTGTAGCACTGAGCGGCACGAACGAACATAGCTAATGTGAATCTGTAGAATAAGATAATTCTACTAAAAATTAGATGGCGCCAGTAAATTCTTTAATAAAAATGATATAGTTCCACTTTTCGCCCGGCCAAGTAAATATTGTATTTGTTCAACAACAAATACCGAATTTGTTTGGTTGGGTGGAAGTGGGAGTGTATGTATGTCTTCTATCCTTTTTGGGTAGAACTTCTGTCCCTGTCTAATCTAACGGGAGAAATCGCCATTGTCGTTGCCTTTTGTGGTTTTCACAATATTTTTCCTACGAAAGTTAAAATAAAATATATTTTTATATTTTATTAAATTAATCTTATTTTTATATTTTTTCAATAAGAAAAACAATTAACAGTTAAGAAATTTAAACATTTTTCTAAAAAGTTCAAAGCCTTCCTGATTAACATAACGGCGCATTTTTTAACGTCTAGTCGTGTATCCAAATGGATACATAGGCCTATCAGTCCGTTTTACAAAAGTTATAAAAGTTTCTCACTGATTAGAAACGGGCCGTAGGCAATTGCCTCTCTGGTATAGTAGTAGTAGTATAGGTATAGTAGTACTATAGGTACTCACTGGGTATATACGGGCCTTAGGCCATTTGCTCACTCAGTGAGCCTCACTGGGTATAAACGGGCAGTAGACAATTGCGTAGATTCGACTTTCTTGTAAATATGGTACTTTTTGCTAAATATGGTACTTTTTGCTAAAAATGGGCCTGTTTTTTTGGTAAAAATGGGCCTGTTTTTTTGGTAAAAATGGTCCGTTTTATAAAAGTGGATCACCAGTAAAGATTTTTAAGAAACGCGATGGCGCTTTAACATTTTTCGTTGATTTATTAGTATTCCACATATTATGCATACTTTACGTATTGTATTGTATGTATGTATTGAGTTTAAGACTGTGGACGTGTATGCCCTAAAGGTTAAAAGGTTAAGCACTTGTCATTGATTAAAGAGAGTTAAAAAACTATTTTTGCCTAGTTCTAAAAATTAAGCAGGCCCCGGCGAGATTCGAACTCACGATCTCCTGTTTACTAGACAGGCGCTTTAACCAACTAAGCCACGGCGCCGACAGATATGTATCTCAAATCAAACAAAATATAAATAAAATAAAATAAAGATAGGAGTAGCTTTTTTGTGGTGATGTTTTAAGTTAAATTTAAACTGTATTAGGATATTTTCAATTTTATTTTTTTTTAATCCCATAACTTTTTTATGTTTAAATGTTTTTTTTCAAACTTACCAAGATTGACTTTTTTAATTCTAATTTTTCGACTTATTAAAAAGTTTATCCAAGGACTTGTTGGTCCTTAAAAGCATTTTTACCAAAATCATGGTCGCAATTTTCCTTCAATTTTTTTTTTTTATTTTGTTTAGCTCTTGTTAACTTTTTTGTATTGTTTTTTTCCAAATTCAGTACGATTGATCTTTTTAATAAAAGTATTTTTTCTCCCCAATCCCCTTCGGTACGTCCCTAGTTGTTAAAGAGTGGGGATGTTATGAACCAAAGATGTTAGAGAATAGTTAAATTAAGAGTAGGGTATTTAAGTTTGACAAGTAATTTTGTGACCACAATTAAACATCCAATTTAAACCATAGCTTGTTACTTAACCTTGTCCATTTTGATTTTTGCTATAAAATAGTTATTTTAAAGATAGAGTGACTCTAAATTAAACAATCCGTCATGATATGTAATGTTACTCATTCAATTATACAGGGTTGTTCAGACATAAGTTCGAGAAATTTAAGAAGTGATTCTACGTTAAAAAATATAAAAAAAATCGCTATAAAGGGTGGTCCGGAAATTAACCCTAAGGGAGCTACGACCCTCCTAAGGGTACATCTAAAAAGCCGTTTTTATTTAATATTTCTGGAACCCTATAGGTAAACCACAGTTTTCACATGCCTTAACACTGTTAAGGGATATCATTTCATTTAATTTTTATTTGGATTTTTGCGTTTTTCGCAAAGACAATAAACCTCAAGTACATTTAAAAATTAAGAAAAAAACTCAATAAACAAAAAAGTGTCCGTCATCTTGAATCCGCCCCGGATACCCCTTAAAAGGTACTTTTTCAGATTTATGGCAGCAAAAAGTTATCTAGGAAGCACCGTGCGTTGGACAGATAAACATTTTCAAAGTTACTTATTTTTTTTTCACATAACACATTTGTATCCTAATTTTTTTTTGTCTAGGACGTTTCATGGTGATTTTGGAAAATTAAAAACTACACTCTAAATTTGTCCGTCAATCTTACAATAGTTTTAACTGTAATAATTAAAGCAAATTTACCATGTCAGAATGTGAATTTACAATATTTATTAAATTAACCTCAATATTACTGGGTTTAGTAAAATCTCAGCTCTTTTCCTGTCGGTACAATAATTTTGCATTAAAATTCATGCATGTGGTCCAAAAACCCGGCACTTTTACAGACAGTCCCGAAAATTACAAGAGCCCATAATAATGCTTGAAATACTCATTAAACTCGCTGCTTTAGTCACTGTGAAATCACAGGTACCTGTAAAATCAAGGCCGGCAATGCTTCTTCAGGGCTATGTTCGCTGTACCATGCGCACTTATACCTTCATAGGTATAATACTAATAGAAAAACTTTTAATTACAGCGATTTTTTAAAATAGCTTAAAATCACTGTAAAATTACAAGACTACAGTAAATCTGCAGTAATATTGTTTGAAAATTACCATAATAATAGCGTACATTCTACAAAAGATAACATTAAAATTACAAAAATAAAAATTCACATTTTTACAGATAACTGTGAATTTACAGTACTGATTTAAATTTACCACTTTCTTTGCTGGCAACATATGACCTACTGTATTTGCTGTAGAATTACTATATTTGCATTTACAGTGTACGGTATTATACTCTTTTAGCGCGCAAACGGGCTATGAAGATTATAATAATATGTACAACAACTTTTTGTTGTTTGGAAATGTAAATTGCAGCCGACTAAAATGCTCATGTATTTTGTTAAGTGAATTCCCATGTGGGGAATGTTTAATTCAGCTACGGTCATGCATGGCCATGGAAAGAAAAAAAAAATTAAAACCGACCTTAAGATACATTGCATGTACATACCACATGTGCAATGGCGATTTCTCCCGTTAGATTAGACAGGGACAAAAGTTCTACCCAAAAAGGATAGAAGACATACATACACTCCGACTTCCACCCAACCAAACAAATTTTTTATTTGTTCTTTGTTGACAAATACAATATTTACTTGGCCGGGCGAAAACTGTAACTATGTTATTTTAATTAAAGAAATCCGTGGCGCCATCTAAACTTTAGTAGAATTATCTTACTCTACAGATTCACATTAGCTATGTTCGTTCGTGCCGCTCAGTGCTTTCCGGCCAACCAAATAAATACTTTATTTGTTGTATGAAAAACAAATACAGTATTTATTTGGTTGGCTGGAAAGTGTAGCACAAATGAGATAGAGATAGGGTAGACGTCTTTTGTTTCATAATTGTAGTTGTAAAGAGCTCCATTAAAGTTAAAATTTACACAGTATTTTAAAGATTCTAAAAATAGTATATTAAAGTACTAGTTTCATAACATACGTTTACAAGTTTAGAAAACAAGCCGCTTGCGGCGAGTTTTCTAAAGTACT
This sequence comes from Brachypterus glaber, assembly GCA_958510825.1. Taxonomy (NCBI): domain Eukaryota; kingdom Metazoa; phylum Arthropoda; class Insecta; order Coleoptera; family Kateretidae; genus Brachypterus; species Brachypterus glaber. The sequence goes on along the minus strand of OY294044.1, from coordinate 12,188,327 downwards.
AATGCTCTAAAAACGTGTTATGAAACGAGTGCTTTATACAATTTTTTCTATTTTGCTCTAAAATTTAAAAAACTTACATTTAAATTGATGACTGATTTAGGGATTTTTGTTTTGGGTTGGCATTACAGTTTACGCTATGTTTAAAATTCTAAGAACAAATGATATTTTGATATATTTTACAGTCATCTCTTCTTTTTTCACTGCAATTAACCAGTCCACAATTTTAACACGGTAAAAAATAACCCAAACACAAAATTTTGTAAAAAATTAAACTTTAAATTGACATTGACATTGGCACGCAAAACGTCAAGAGATAGGCTTTTGTATGTTGCCAACCCAACAGAAAAAAAAGTAGATACCCCTTATGGGCCTATAAGAACACGCAAAATGCGTGTGATTATGAGCTTATAAGAGTCGCAAAATAGAAACATACGTATTAAGTTGTTACTTTCCAAGCAACACAAAGGAATATTTTTTAGAGCGGGCATTTTATCAAAAATTAATCCTTTGTGTTGCTTGGGTCAGGCATAATTAAATTTGGACTAATATTCTGTACTCTACTAGTTTAATTGTTATTTTTTTTTATAATTCTGTATCTTGTTGTTTGACTCATCCTTTAATTGGTTTTTACTGTTGGATGTAACAATAAATAAATAAATAAATAAATAAATATGGCTAATAGTAGGAATACTGAGTATTTACTTCAAACGATTAAAAGATAGCTTTTGTTTGGACATTTTTAAACTAACCTTTAATAACACAGCCCCACAAAAAAAATCTGCTACCACAGCTAGCTAACTTTTTTTTTAATTTTTCGTTTTTCGCAAAAAAAAAACATTGAAAATGTTTTTCCAGTTAAAAAAAATAAAAATTTCAATTTTTTTATTTTTTTTAAAGTATTTGGGAAAATGCAATATACCATTTACTGTGAATAGTATATGATGAAATGAGTAGCATTACATATCTTTACGGCTTGTTTTATAAGTTTTTTCTATTTTGCGACTCTTATAAGCTCATAATCACACGCATTTTGCGTGTTCTTATAGGCCTATAAGAGGTCTCTACTTTTTTTTCTGTTGCGTTGGCAACATACAAAAGCCTATCTCTTGACGTTTTGCGTGCAAATGTCAATGTCGATTTAAAGTTTAATTTTTTACAAAATTTTGTGTTTGGGCTTTTATTTTTTACCGTGTTAGAATTGTGGACTGGTTAATTGCAGTAAAAAAAGTAGAGATTACTGTAAAATATACCAAACTATTATTTGTTCTTAGAATTTTAAACATCGTGTAAACTGTAATGCCAACCCAAAACAAAAATCCCTAAATCAGTCATCAATTTAAATGTAAGTTTTTAAATTTTAGAGCAAAATAAAAAAAATTGTATAAAGCACTCGTTTTATAACACGTTTTTAGAGCACTAGTACTTTAGAAAACTCGCCGCAAGCGACTCGTTTTCTAAACTTGTACTCGTGCGCTAAAAACGTATGTTATGAAACTAGTACTTTAATATACTATATAATTATTAATAGAACTTTTATAAAAAAAGGAACTTATAATGGTAAAATTGAAGTCCACGTCATGTTTTCAAGTATCATCAATACGTATAATAATATCTGTTTGAAATATAATTGATGCATTGTTAAGTACTCTACGTTGTGCTAGAAGTGTAAAAAATTTAAATTTATAGTTTTTTTTTGACCAAAAAGTTCGTAAGTCACAAATTTTGTGTACACGATAACTCGAAAACGGAATATGCGATCTACATAAAATTCATAGAAAAAATCAAGTTCTATGAGAGCGAAGTTATTGTTAAAATATAAATAAAAAAGTTAAAGGGGAGAAAAAAATATACAAAAGAAAAGTCCGATAAACGTAAATTGTTCAGATAGCAACTTTACTGGTACCAATTTTGAAAAAAAGAACAATATACAAATAAAAAAATTAAAGGGCTACTCTATGATAAAAAAGTAAACTAAATATTCAGTTACAAATGGATAGAAAATATTATCCTATACAATTGTACTTTAATTTTTGTTAAAAAAAGTCCTTAAATATTAAATATAATGTTAAAAAAAGTCCTTAAATATTAAATTACGTGACTTTAGAACTATAGCGTTTTTAACAAAAATTAAAGTAGGGGGAGTTCGGGAGAGTTGACCATATGGGAGACTTGAACCATTTCAAATATTTAATTCAAATTATGCGCCAAACAAATAACGGTCGGTCTAGATGTCACGTGACCAGGCGTCAATATCCAATGGCGATTTCTCCCGTTAGATTAGACAGGGACAAAAGTTCTACCCAAAAAGGATAGAAGACAAACATACACTCCCACTTCCACCCAACCAAACAAATTCTGTATTTGTTCTTTGTTGAACAAATACAATATTTACTTGGCCGGGCGAAAAGTGTTACTATAATATTTTTATTAAAGAAATTACTGGCGCCATCTAAATTTTAGTAGAATTATCTTATTCTACAGATTCACATTAGCTGTGTTCGTTCGTACCGCTCACTGCTACACTTTCCGGCCAACCAAATAAATACTGTATTTGTTGTATAAAAAACAAATACAGTATTTATTTGGTTGGCTGGAAAGTGTAGCACAAATGAGATAGAGATAGGGTAGACGTCTTTTGTTTCATAATTCTAGTTGTAGAGACCTCCATTTGCTTTGGTCCGCCAAGAGGTGAACGTGTTTTCGTGCACTGAAAGTGAAATCTTAATATTTTTTACTTTTTGTTGTTTTTCCATCAAATAATAAGGTATGTTGGATTTTCTTTAATCTATATTCTCATTACTTATTATATTTTTAAACTATTATATCGATGTAACATAATTTATTGATATTTGTTAAAAAAAATTGTTAAATACTTTAAAATGTACCTATCGGGAGACTTGTGCCGTTAGCCGAAGGGAGACTTGACCAGTGGTTCAATCTAGTGACAGTGATACTGAGGAAGAGAAGGAAGAATAAATTGTTTATAACGATAGCTCAGACAGTCCACGGGAAAACGAATTATTGTTTGAAGAGTTTCTGAACGAAAAAAAAACAAAAAAAAAGTTAATAGTTGGTTTTGTTTTATATGCAGAAGTGACGAAAAACTGGATATGCGCCTATGCATTACTTGTATGAGATATGTCCACGAAATTTGTGTTGGTTTAACAAAAAAAGATCATGAAAATTTAATTTTCCCTGAATGTTAATATATTAGAATAACTCTATTTTTTATTGTTCCTTTTATACCAAAGAATAGCTATATTTTGTTTGTGTTTTACTTGTATTTGATAATTTTTTTACTTGCACTAATAAAGAATAATTTATAATAATGTTTTATTTATATTATTAGTGTATTTATGGTGTATGGTCAAGTCTCCTTATCTAGTGGACCATGTCTCCCGACTATGTGGGAGACTTGAACCAAACTACATAATTTATTAAAAAAAAATTGACGCCAAGTCATTTAATTTTTTTAAATTATATTCTTCATAATATGTGTACAATAGGTTTAACTCGTAAATGATAGCATAAATAAATCATTATTTTCCTTACAAAAGTTTTTATATGGTTTTCAGTAAAAAGCGGTTCAACTCTCCCGCACTCCCCCTACATTTGTATTGGATCATAACTTCCGATCCAGTTTTTAGTTACAAATGGATATGAAGTTATGATCCCATAAAAGTTAACTTTAATTTTTGTTAAAAATAAGTAATATTTAAGAACGAACATGAAATGTTGGGTGTTTTAAACAAAAATTAAAGTACAGTCGATAGGATAATAACTTTCGATTTCCTATCCATTTGTATCTGAATATTACTTTTTACAGTGTATTCCAGAAACATAAAAAACTAAAAAAAAATCCTCGGAAAAATCAATTCATGAGCAATAAAGTTATATAAGGCGCCTCTTCTTAGGGCCGTAGAATCAAAAATGAGCTAGAGCAAAGGAAATAATATCGGAAAAAAAAACAATGTACGATGATTAGAAAAAAGACTGATTAAATATTTTATCCAATACATACAGATAATGAGACAATTACCAGCTTTATTTTAAATAGATAAACTCTATAATAACCCCCGCGTGGCTTTTACTTTATTGAGTGGATAATTATTTATTTTACCCACTCAACTGTCACTTGTCAAATTATTTTCTTGTAAATGTCATTAAAACTTTTAATAAAAATATGAGTTTCTAAGCTATTTATTGGATAAAACCTTGTATGTCACTGATGGGTAAACCGATATTGCCCACTAGTACCATAAATAACTATTATTAACAGTACTCGGCCTATTTCCAGTTGTTGTCCAGTTTTCAGGTCTATAAAAGAGGCTTTACCTGGAAATAATTCAGGGAGTTTTGCTTTTAGGTTTATTGAGTAGGGTTTAAGGCCGCAAATAAAAAAACAATGTTGTGACGTTGAAATCGATTTGGAACTGTCATTTTTTTAACGTATTTTTTATAAAAAACGTAATTTTCAAAATATATCAAGATCCGTGCATTCTTGGACAAAAATCTAAAAATAAAGAGGGCTAAATTTACAAAAAAAATTGTTCTATAAATTTTTTTGTTCGACTTATAGCTAATTCGCGGCACCACCTTAAACTTTACACTTTAGGTTTTTAGAATTTTATTTTTTTTTCGAAAAACGAAATTTTTTATTTTTTTTTTTGAGTCGGTTGGGCATGCTTCTTATAACATTTGGGGTAAAAATTAAAAAAATCTATCTGGCGCTTTCTTTTTAATTTTAAATTTTAAATAAATAATTCACACATTTGTGCCGTTATCTCGAGTAAACCGATTTTCGATTAAAAATCACCATTGTATTAAGTATAAAAAAAAACTTCCTAACCGAGACATAAAGAAAATTTTAAAACGAAATTATAAATCTAAAAACCTACAGTGTCACTAACGTTTAAGGCGGTGCCATGAATTAGCTATAAGTCGTACAAAAAATACATGGAACAAAAAATTGGCCCTCTTTGTTTTCATATAAAACGTTTTTTTGTCTTGAAATATTTTGAAAAATCCGTTTTTTTGTGAAAAATACGTTAAAAAAATGACAGTTCCAAATCGAGTTCAGCGTCGAAAAATTGTTTTTTTTATTTGCTGCCTTAAACGCTACCCAATAAACCGAAAATCAAAAGTCCCTGAATTATTTCCAGGTATATCCCCTTTTATTAACCTGAAGACTGGACTATAACTATAAATATGCCGGCATGCCGGGTACTGTTTATTAAATATGTTTATAATTTTGATTAAAATTAAAAAAAAAATCCGTTCCTTATCCACTGTGAAGTTAAAACTATAAAATGCGAAGCTCCTTCGCCGAAGCAATACATTACAGCTTGAATTTATAAATAATTTAGCTATCACTTTTAAATTGAAAAGTTTTGTATTTAAATTACCAATAAAATTGCTACCTTTTGTTTGTTAAGAGACACGTAATTAAAGCTTTATATCCAGCCTATTTTTTAAACTTTACTACGTATAGAACATTTAAATTGTAGTTTACAAATTCGTTTTATTTTTAAGTTTCAGTTTTGTTTAATCGACCAATCGTAAAACAAGTTTTGTTATTTCTCGTTTTTTTTCTTCGATTAGTCAAAACTACTATTTTTTTTTGTTTAATGAGTAAATTCACCTTTATTTACATTTTAATGTAATATAACTAAATTATTATAATAATTATAATTTATGTAATACCCCACTCCTTAACCAAGGGAGCGTTCAAGTATTACGTAACGCAAATTTTGATCATTTTGGACCCCACCCTCCCTGTAACGCTATTTTCCTATACCATTAACATGGGTGTAACACTCCAAAATTACCCCACCCCCCCTAGGAGCGTTACGTAATACTTTAATATTCCCTAAGTTAGCGCCGATTTTTTTTACGAACTATGTTAATTTCTGACTTCAATTCATAAATCAAGTTTTACAATCTTAAATAAGAAAGTTTTAGCACCGCAGGCGAAAGTTTTTACAATTGTGATAGTCTGTTCTAATTTAAGAACAGTATTACAATTTTAAGTTTCATATAAATGTAAGAGGGTTCTATAGCTTTAAGGGAATTTTTTTACAAATTTTATAGTCTATATTAATTTTAAAACACTAGTAACAGTTTTGCAAAAATGAGAAAAGGCTTAAGCGCCGCCGGCGAAAATTTTTACAATGTTTATGTTTAATTTTTGATTGGGTTTCGACCACTTTTCTTCTAAAATATTTAATAAAAATGGAATATATAAAAATTAAACTATATATTAACGTTTATACCTGAAACTTTTAAATATCTCGAATACTATGCATTTTAGAAAAAAAAATGTCGGTCAAAATTTGTTTATTTTAATGGTGGATACAAAATGGCTTATTTATTTTTTACGGATATTTACGTTTTTAAGGTAATTTCAAGGTCAACTTTGTTGACAAACTTTTTTAATTTTGTGTGGCTGTGTTATCTCTGCAACTAAAAGTCCGATCAACAAAATTTTTTACAAAAGATTTTTATTTTTTTTTGAGGGCGATTAAATAACAGTAAAAAAATATATGTTTGTACTTAAAAAAACAAAGTTGACCTTAAAATGACCTTGAAAACGTAAATATCCGTAAAAAATAAATACTCCATTTTGTTTCCACCATTAAAATAAACAAATTTTGTGCGATATTTTTTTTTTCTAAAATGCATAGTATTCTAGATATTTGAAAGTTTCAGGTTAAAAAAAACACCCGGTATTGTCAATTTTTTGAAAGTGTCATTTTAAATTTTAATTTTTTAATTTTAATTTATTCTGACAAAGTCAACGGAAAGTTGAAGAAAAGTTAATACATAGTTTAATTTTTATATATTTTATTTTTATTATGATAAATATTTTACAAGAAAAGTGGTGGAAACCCAATCAAAAATCAAATCATATTTAACACCACTAAAGGAAAAAAAATGTCTTACAGAATTTGTTTATGTACTAATTTTAGGGTCTATGGTCCACTTGGAAAGGGCTCTGCATATTTGCTCATTATTGTTTGTGTAATTTTACACCTTTTCTTACATAAAAATTAGTCAATGCAATTTTCCAATTAGTATTCCCTAGACGGTAAACATCACGGCCAGTATAAAATGGCTTAGGTTGGGCAAACTAATATTTTACATGTCGATCTTAGAGGGAATGAAATAATGATCCGACCAAAACACACCCCATGTTATAATACAGGGTAGGTATAAACTGAACACGTGACTGGATGAATACTCAAAAAAGGATTTAATTAGTTTTGAGCCGGTGAACGCTTTTATCGAGTTATTATGATAAAAAAAATTAATAATTAAAAAATTAAATTTAAAATAATTTTAAATGCAGGTAATAAATTTTAAGCATTATTGTGACAAAAGTTTTTGTGTAACAATAATTGTCAATTATTGACAATGTTCAGTGTCAATTATTGAACATTGTTCATCTACTAAAATAGTTATTTATAATACAAGGGCGAAAAGTTAAGTTTTTCGAATGAGTAGGTTTTTAGAAGCCGAGGGCCGGCCGATGGGGCCGGCCCGAGGTTAATAGACCTACGAAATCGAAATTAAACTTTTTGCCCGTGTATTATACAATATTTTTTATTCGATTGTTACTAATTATAATAAATAATTAAAATTTACTTAAATTTAAATTGCAAAAAATTTTTCCTTTTGCTGTCTTATTACTTATCCAGTTATCCATGACAAATTGCTATCCAATCAAATCCCTAAAAAACAATTGATTCGTTTCGTTTGCGTGCGGTTTCATTTTCAAATTAAAAAAGCTATAGCTTGGTGATTAATTAATTAATTTCTGTTAAAATGTGTCTGTTATAAAAATAATAATACTTCTGAAACCGTTCTATGAATATTATAAATATTGAAATTGATTTTACAATTGAGATTTAGTGTTTTTAATTTATTTTAGTGGATGAATACAGATTAATCAGTTAACATATATTTTGAGGTTATGTTATAGAAAAATAATTTATTTTGTATGAAATGATTATAAAAACGGTATCTGGTCAAAAAGAAAAGTTAGTTCAAGACCAAAAGGTCATATTTCTTTATAAATATTACAGTAAAGATAAAGCATCTTCTTTTAAAAAGCTAAAAAAGTCTTAGCGGACGAAAAAAACTTTTCTGCCCTAGGGCCACAAAGTTTAACTTTTCGCCCGAAAAACATGAAGAAAAAGTGTCGATTTTAGAAACAATCGAATAAAAATTAATTTATGTAATGCTGATGTTAGATGCAATTTTTGGTTTAGTAAATGTTTAAGTTTTCTCTCTAAAATTCCAACGCAGGACTCTCAAAAAACTATACCTCCTTCTTGAGAAGAAAATCCAACTTTTACTTAAAAAAATACTTCTCCTTTGCATGATTAAAGCCATAAAACTGGGACTTTTTTACGAAACCGAGCCTAAAAGCCCTCCTCAACAAAAGTAATTTTTCATTTAAGAATATGTAGTTATTTTCTTCAAAATATATGGGTAATGGCAACCAATAAAATAGAATTTTGCCACGACTATATGTATAAATACCTGTTCTGCAATTCTTTTTTTTTGTAAAGCCAAGTCGTTAGACACACGTGGGTAATTTTGAGAAAGTTACGGTTAGGGGATTTTATTGAATATGGAAATTTATGTTGGTACTTAAAATACATTTATCCCATTTCTTAACTTAAAAATTTACCAAAAACCTATTTTAAGTTATGTTTTTGTCATGTTTTTTTCAGTTTTTAACTCTAAATAAACAATTCTGAATCACCCTGTATAATGTAAGCGAAACGGCTTAAAATAATAAAAAAAAAAATAAATAATAATAAAAAGTGTAAACCTAATTTCATGTTTAAATTAACTTGTTGTATTAATTACAACGAAATAATAACTCTTCTCTCTAGAATAGGCATTTCATTTGTAAAAACTGACAAAAACGTAGCCAACATATATATTTTTTCTGTCTTACTAGCACAGCTTTGTTCTAACAGAGACAGCAATAACAGTTACTGGTAATTGTTATTGTTCAGGCCTGAATATACCTACTATTTGTTTACAAACAAACCGAGATGTTGGCGATACTTTATATTAACGGTATGGGTATTCTAGAGAGAAGAATTGTTAGTTCGTTGATTAATTATCTTGTTTTAATTTAATCCCGTCCACCAATGTTATTATCTTTAATCATAAAATAAAATCTAAAAAAATTACATAACTAAGGATAAGAAAAAGCTTTGCTTCAAAATCCTTGTAAACTATACTGGAAAACCTGCAGTGATTCTTTCGTATAAGGGGTTCGCCTTTGAGAAGCTTCGACGAAATTACAGGAGTCGCACCCGAACTGGTATGATCTTCGCCTTTTACCACACATTCGCAACTGAGTCACTGCAGGTTTTATTGAATTTTCAGTATAGCCAACTCCAAAAATTTTAACATTTCATGGTCCACTCTTAGAACACGTACAAAACCTTCGTTGAGCGAACATAAGGGGAAACTGGTGTTATTATGCAGACTGTCTTTATGTCATAAAGTTAAAGTTAATAATACATTTAGGATCTTATCTATCAACACTGTTTTGACCAAAACCAGTAATTTATACTTACCCTATAAATGTTGAAACTTTGTTCTTTACCCATCAGCAGAGGAAAGCTTACATATGGGAAGTTATTTATCACTTCCAGGGATTAGAGACTTGGGTCAGAATATCTTACAAAGGGTGTTACCATGTTCTCGAATAACAATGTACTAATTTTGGGACAGATTAATTTATACCTTTTCATTAACCATTTTAAAGGTTAAGTTTATTTAAGCCTCAACTTAAACATTTATAGATAATTTTCTTAACATACACAGTCAAAGGTTTTAAACAAATCTACTTTTTATTTTAGTTGATAAGAGGTATTAAACTTAATTAAAATTTAAATCCTAAGCCTTGGTATTCTATTCTAATAAAATTTTCTGAAAATTGACTTTGCGACAACAGAGTCACAGGGAAGGCAATTTATTTAGGGGATAAAGCAAAATTTTTCCAACTTTTCGATTGAAGAATTATCATTTTTTTTCCAGGAAACCAAGTAATGACCAAAAAAATTTACCAACTATTTAAATTTTACATCAATTTAACAAATTTATCAAAGTGATTAAGGGGATATCCCCCAAGTCTACTGCTCTGAGCGCAAATATAATTTTTAATGAGTACAAATACAGTATTAAGCAACATAATAAACAAACAAGTTTGAAGTATGGCTGTCATCAAAGTCAAAGAGTGCTGCCGCCACTGGTGGTTTTGCTAACTAACTCTTTTTTTTTACGGCATACAACAATGAAATCATTTTTTTACTGTAAAAAAAAGATCACTTCTAACTAGTGTGTTCAGTTATAAAATATGAACATTTTAGTACGCTTGAAGAAAAAATATATTTAAACCTTGTGAAATTGATATGTCATACGGAGAATAAATAAACATTTTAAGCGTTTAAAACATTTTTAATTAGATAAAATAAAAGTAATGGGAGACTAAAACAAAGTACACAAATGTATTACGTTACACATCCAGAAAATAATATCCACCCTACATTAAAATAATGTGAAATTAGATATTTCTAATTTATGTTTTGTAAGATAATCTATTTTACGTTTTTTTAAATAAAACCAATTTTACTACTCCGATATCAGATATTTATGTTATGGATATTATTTTTACTACACTGAGAAAAACGTTTTTATTGCAGATAGAAAATGTAGTAAATTCAACGTCATAATCAACTGAGTGTGCATAGTTGTCATTTCATTCAAATATGCACTATAGACTCGTGCGATAGAAAAATATCCTAACGAGGATATATAGTGAACATGCATTTTTCTTTATTTCGTGTACGAAAAGACCTTTTTCGTACGACCTAGTGTACACGAAATAAAGAAAAATGCATGTTCACTATATATTCTAGTTAGGATATCTTTCTATCTCACGAGTATATAGTATATATTTGAATAAAATGACAACTATGCACACTCATTTATCCAAACACATAGCTTTCATTTTGGTAAAAGTCGTTTGAAGTTTATAAAATTTTGAAATTCAAAATTAAACACAGGTAATTGTTTAAAATATACATTTTTAAAAGTCTAGACTGTAGATCGAACGAAAAAGGTTGTTCGCAACTCGTTTGCGACAATTACTTAGTGCACTCGAATGATTTTTTGACTTCGCTTCGCGTCGTCAAAAAACTTCATTCTCGTGCATTAAGAACTAAAGTCGCTTACTCGTTATGAAAACTACTATTTTATCATCAACTTAATGAACTAGGGACACTAGATCTAAGTTATCCTTGCAAATTTAAGACCTAGATCTGGTGTTCCTATAATAGAGGTGTGCAACAAGTGCAAGTTTGAGTAATTAAAGTTTGCTAGGTTGATGATATTATTCTTGGTCATCAATATTTTGCCTACCCAAAAATATGAAACTACACTCTGGTAATCAGGAATCTGATATATAGCGAACTTGATTTTGCAAAATTTGAGCATGGTGTAAAACATGCCTGTGTATAAATGTGTATTTCTGTATATGTTATACCAAAATTTTAAGCTACCAAAAATAAGCTTTGTTTAATTATGGTTTAGACCTTTTAAGGTAAATAATGTTGGTAAATTAATTATTTGTAACGATTTGTATCTCTGGAAACAGTAACTGACCACTTTAAGTGCTCCTAACTTTGTTTTATTTCTCTTTGCTTTTAAAGAATGTACTATTATACAGCTTTAACTAATGAAAACGAACAAAAATAGACTTTTCCTAAAATCAATAACAATAATTTAGTGTAACTATTTCTGGCGATCAATGCGAGAAGAATCCTTTTAATAAAGTTATAATTTATAAATTAAATATATTTTAAATTAGGTTAAACTTTCAAAAATAATTAAATAATTTAGATGTAGAGAAAAAAATACGAAAATAATGTAAATATTTTTTAAATATACTAATACAAATATCTAAGGGAACGTTCAAGTATTACGTAACGCTCCTAGGGGGGGTGGAGGTCATTTTGGAGTGTTAAGCCCATGTTAATGGTATAGGAAAGTAGCGTTACGGGGTGGGGTTCAAAATGATTAAAATTTGCGTTACGTAATACTTGAACGTTCCCTAACCAGTAACAACAGAAAAATAAAATGTGTGTCGATATTAAGATAGCGACCGAATACACATTAAAGTCAATTTTCTCAAATTGATTGACTATAACTTTTTTGTGTGTGAAAATGCTCATAATTTTATTCTCTTTTCTTTTCCATTTTTCAAAAATTGCGACTCCTTGCAATGGTAGCTGCTTTGTAAGTAATGGATTTTTTTTGTTTGAGAAATTAAGAAAATAAATTAAAGGGTGAGTAATGATATTAAAAAAATAAAAGCTAACAAATAGGATAGCCAATTACCATATATTTCCCCTTAATGGCGATTTCTTCCGTTAGATTAGACAGGGACAAAAGTTCTACCCAAAAAGGATAGAAGACATACATACACTCCCACATCCACCCAACCAAACAAATTCTGTATTTTTTCTTTGTTGAACAAATACAATATTTACTTGGCCGGGCGAAAAGTGTGTCTATATTATTTCTATTAAAGAAATTAGTGGCGCCATCTAAATTTTAGTAGAATTATCTTATTCTACAGATTCACATTAGCTATGTTCGTTCGTGCCGCTACACTTTCCGGCCAACCAAATAAATACTGTATTTGTTGTATGAAAAACAAATACAGTATTTATTTGGTTGGCTGGAAAGTGTAGCACAAATGAGATAGAGATAGGGTAGACGTCTTTTGTTTCATAATTCTAGTTGTAAAGATCTCCATTGAAATTATAGAGCGAATTGAAGTTAACTTATGCAGTACAGTCTAAATAATGCCGAAATAGTACTTTAAGCTGTTTTTTTTATGTTTCATTGTCTATGTTTAATGAAAATTTTTGACACTTATACGTTATTTGATTTATATTTCCAGTTCAACTAGAGAGATCATCAGGCCACTGGAAATATACTGTGCTGATGACACCAAATAAGGTCAAAACAGTACTGTCAGCCACTTTGGCATCTTCTAATGGCTGAATTACAATTATCATTTTTGTTCAAAAGAGATTTTTGAGTGAACTACGATGCGATAGTTCAAAAATTATCGTCTCGCACAAAGGATAACGAGAGGCCTCTCGTTACCACCTACCTCCCGCCTACCTCTCGCTATAACGATACTTATCGTCCCACTGTAAAAGTTGAATATTTCAGCTATCTAATATTAGTTAAATGAATGTTACTCAAATGTCAAATTTAAGAAGAATTTGTCAAAAATTACTAAAATGCATATATCTTCGTAAAAGGATATTTTGCTGCATATATGTGACCATTATAAAAGGCTTTTATCCTTTTAAATAGTATCGCAGTCAGTAATTGCTTCAACATTGTCCTATTTTTATAGCATATATAAAAATATGAACTCCTGGCAGTTGCACTAAGTACCTGAATAGGCTTATAGTAAGTACGGTAGTATCTGACTAATACGAGGGTAATTTAAAAGAAGGCAAAAAGGCCAGAGCTGCTGTTAGGACCTCTCGCTATCGTTCTGTTCAACGATAACGAGACGATAGGCTTTAGGCGGCAACACTAGAAGTTAAAGTATGTGAACATTGTAAAAACATAAAAAAAAGATGTTACAAAATTTAGGCACCCATTAGGATAAATGCTCTTAATTTAAGAAAAACTCTTAAAGATTAAACTTCCAAAAAGCAATTTACCCTAAAAGAAAGAATTAAACGAAACACAGACATGTAATTAGATACTTAACAGTTATGGGCCGTAACACAATATTGCATCGTAAGATTTTCACGTCAGTGTTGATGTTAATCTAGCGTGTTCTTTATTTAAAATAAAATAAGCCGTAACAATACATAATGCCTCGTGTTCCATAGTATACTTTTCGCATTGAATAGTATATTGCGTTTTCTTTCCATACACTTCCCAAAATATGATCTATTTAAGCTAGTGCTTGTACTTAATTTTTTATACTGTATTCAAAAATGGTGCCTGGGATCCTATAATTAATAATATAATTTTTTTTATTTATGAATGATTTTTTTCAAAATTGGTATAAATCAGAGTAATGTTTTTTTGTAAAATATGGAGTATAACGGACTTTTCATTCTGTTTTTATCATATAATATTAGGGTTCTTGCTCTCATAGAACCTACAATTTATTACACAACCAAAAAATGGAAAACTGATAAAAATGGATCTATGAAATGTATTTTTACATTTGAATGTAACAAAAATTTACGTTACGCATATCGATATTTACTATACAAAGTGTAAAATAACGCTTAAAATTACATTAAATTTGTAATTATTGTTGGTCATTTCCTTTAAATATATTTACAGAAAATAATCAGCCTAACAAAAAGAAAAAAAAAGATCTGGAATTTTTAAAGAGACATTCCTATGTATATTAAGCCTCCTCTAAATCCGAATTTGAGGTCAAAATAGCACCTCATTTCGAGTATGAAAATATTGTTTTTTGAGGTTATCTCCAAAACTAATCGCCCAAATAACACGCTTAGATTTTACAGCTTAAATTGGCAGCACCTCGCATTTTAAATTTAGCTTTATTTCGGTAATTTAGTTTGCTTTATTTAGGATTTTTTATTACATCCACTGTAATAGCTATAATCAACTTGGCTCAGCCAATAAATAATACAAAATAACACCACAACCATTTGGGTTCTTTTTTATATAATTAAAAAGTCCAAACTCTTAAAACAATCAAAAATAATAGAAATTTAATGCATTTTAAAATGGCTTATTGCTAGCATTATTGCCTAGAGTCACTCACTCTTATTGTCAAAATAGTTATCCAGCCAGCGGTAAATAACGGAACTAATTCATTACAGAAATCTGTAACCTAAAATAATATATTTTATAGAGGAAGCTGGTCTTACTTACAGCCTATAGAGCCGGCTAATAGATGACCATGATGATAATAGCTTCGCCATTTTTTTGCTTTCCTTAGTAAAAAAAAATATATGAAAATCTAAAAAAAATCATAACTTTTTATGAAACTTTTTTACTGTTAAAAACATAATATCCTGTAAATAACTTTTATTGAAAAATTTCGGACCGTGTATAAAGATAAATAAATAAAAAAATAAAAAAAAACTTTATTAACATCAATTTATTTTAACTAGTCTTCACTATTGCTGGGGCCCGCAAATTATAACAAGTTTTTGTCATCACTTTTCACAATAATATCTTATTCGCACCTAAATTATTTGTCAAACAATTTATAAAATTCCATTTTTTATCACAATAAAAGTCCAAACCAAATTCATAGAATGGTCTCCGAAGAAGTCTTGACCTTTTTTCTTTTCTTTTTGTGGCCACACATGTAGCCATCCAAAAAAAGGCCAAGAATATTTTCAGAGGCCACTAGTCCACTGTATTCATATGTATTTTAAGGCACTGAATCTGAATAGCACCGCATACGATTAGTTTGCAAATAACCTCAAAAAACTTTATTTCCCAGTATCTGAAATTTAAAAATACAATTCTTAGATCCACTTCGGGTCCAATTTTGGAAATTTAAAAACCATCGTATAATACTCTTCAAGCACTACATGTTATGAAGAGCATAATAAGAGCGCTTTGAACGGTATTCGCATCTCATCAGATAATCAGGAAGCCTTTCAGTGTCTCCGCCGGCTTACTTGATGAAAATAATGCTGCTTTTCCATCAGACCAGACGGGCATTTACGCATACACTACATTGTCTACGTTTAATTAAAAACAAGCCATAAAGATCAAGATGTAATTGGTAGGGCAGTGTCGTGATTTTTTTTAGGTGAGGAAAACAAAAGTTTATGGGTCTTAACATTGACCAGAGTTTCAGCTGGGAATCACACATCAACAATCTGGTTAAGAAAATTTCACCAATCTGTTATGCTTTATCTAGATTAAGAAATATTGCAAGCTCTACGGTCATCAGATCTTACTATTATTCGGAATTTGTTTCTAGAATAACATATGGCATAATGTTTTGGTGACTTACGCATCATGCTGAGCGTGGTTTTGTTATTCAAAAAAAGGCTATTCGAAATATAAAAAACGTTTCTAGTCGTACATCCTGTAAACCTTTATTTAAAGAACTAAGACTTCTTCCATTAGCCTGTATATTCATATTAGAAACTGTAATATATGTTAGAACCAATATGAATATTTTTAATACTAATAATTCTTTTCATGATTACAATACTCGACACGGAAGTACTCTTGCTATCCCCAATCATAAAACCACTAAATTTCAAAAAGGTATAAGATACATAGGTGTTAAATTATTTAACAAAATACCCAACAATATTAAAGTAATTCAGAGTAATAAACATTTTAAAAAACAATTTATAGCTTTTTTGTTATATAAGTGTTATTATGATGTTGATGAATATTTGGAAGTTTGGCCTGAAATATTGTCTAGACTTTAAACTTTAAATTATATGAATGTACATCTCTTTTTCTAAGTATTGAGGAATAATTTATTTTGTTCCTTTTTTTTGTAATTATTTTTTCTGATTTTTGATTAATCCTATGCTAGCGTACGTGAGTGCTATATTTAGAATTTAATTATTATTTTAACCATTATATTTCTACTTTATATTTATTGGTCTCTTGGATAATAAAGATTATTATTATTATTAACATTTTACGTCCTTGGTAAGTTTGCGCCCCTCGAGTAGTCGACTACTGAACTAACAAACAGTTATGTATAACACGGCCATCCTTTTATTAAAAAAAATCCCCCCTTGGCCCCTGTCCTCATTTTAAAAGCTGAAAATATTAAATATATGCCAAAATAGCCTAATTTTACGTGTTTACGTGTTCCAAATTTAAAGCCGATATCTCAATTCGTTCAAAAGTTAAGATAAAGGGTAACATTTGGAGCGTCCAGAAAAAAAAATTGCACTTCTGAGTAATGAACGGTTTTTCAGGCCACTTGACTGTAAATAATAAACAATTTTCTGCTAATAGCATAATGGTCGTAGCCTAAAGTGCTTACCACTAGTAACTTACCAGATTATATGACTAAAAAAGTATGTATTAAAAGGCAGACTAACATCTCTACTCTAAATTTCTCTACTCCCTAACATCCCTACTCCATAACATCCCTACTCCACAACAACTCTACTCCGTAACATCTCTACTCCATAACATCTCTACTCCGTAACAACTCTACTCCACACTATACACACTCGATTAGCCACTTGTCTTAACTCAAAAGAATATTTGTCATGCTAAGTCACTGTCAAAAATCAATTCAGTTTATTAATTACTTAAATATTAGTGCATGTTAAGAGTACGCGGTCATTGTTGCTTTTAGAATAATTCATTTATGATTGTTCTAGATTTACATTTAAAGATAAACGTTTTCTAGGAAAAAAAATAAAATAATCTAGAAGAGGAAGATTCTTTGTTCTTTGAACTGCTCATTTATTATTAAGTGGCTAATAAAGTGCATATAGTGTGGAGTAGAGTTGTTACGGAGTAGAGATGTTATGGAGTAGAGATGTTACGGAGTAGAGTTGTTATGGAGTAGGGATGTTATGGAGTAGGGATGTTAGAGAGTAGAGAAATTTAGAGTAGAGATGTTAGTCTGCCTATTAAAATAATGCAGACAAAACCCAGACAACATCTCATTTATTATTCACCTTTGACTTTTTAAATAAGCCATTGTGAATGATAAGGATTATAAAGATGAAAAGCAGATTTTTAGTTTAATTACATTTCTCTATAATTAGTTATATGCAATAAAAACATTATTGGGCTGAGCCCAATAGGCTCTTACTGTAATTAATCATAATTTAAACTTCATTACAAAGCATGATGATGATCATCATGATCAAAGGAATAATATTATATTGTTTATTAATTATAATGGTGAAACTGCAATTTATAATTATTATAATTATACTCGGTGATTATTTATTAGATAAATGAATAATAGAAAACAGAGCCTTTACAGTAAATACTGGGTGTTTCACGGTAGACAGATCAGACGATTTGTGGTGTTATTAACAAAGATATCAAAATGAAATTTTTACCGGTCAGTATAGACCTAGTTATCTTTAATTTAGCCCAAACAAAAATTACCTACTCACTTGTTTTTGAGCTAGAGTCCACACGTGCATTTTTTTAATTAAATTGTAATTGTTTTTTTTTATTAAAAATAACGATAGTATAGTATAGGTATTATGAACTAGCTATGCAAACTAAGTGTATATTATAAAAAAAATCTTAATCAGTATAAAAAATATCGAGGGTGTGGAGCCAAAATCAGATATGTATAGTATATTCAACTTCAAAATGCAGTGAGCGTAAACAAACGCACGTGACAACAACGGATTTAGTGACAGGGTAGGACTCAAAACAAAATATTTCTATATAAGGGTCCATTGCAATGCATTGCACGCTTCTTCGCAAGTACTCACGTACTGACCTGTTTAATTTTCTACATCCCTACTCTCGCAATATTCGAGTGTTCTAACCAATGAAACCACGAGCCAGCTTCCGCGTGCGAGATTGTTTTATTTACTTCTCCTGCATATTGAAGTTGAATATACTATAGGTACGACGCCTCGATTGAAGTGACCGAAACTGCGAAAGTACAATTAAATCATTTATTCATTTATATGGGAAAAAATAAATAGTTCTAGTTGCGAGTCAACAGCATTGTGCATCCCGAAACCATCTGGTTATTTAAGGGCATATCCACAGCCTCGCAAAACTCGCAATACATAAGAATGAGATGCTTGATTGGCTTGATTTGCAGTCATAAATTTTGTAAGCCAATCACGGTATAGCATTCTTATGTATTATGCTTGTTATGCATACATACAGTATTACCTTCATTTGTTAAGCGCGAGACTATTTTACTAAGAAGGCATAAATTAAGTAACTCTCCTCCCCTTAGAAGCTCATACATCGGGTGACAATTTTTAATATTATTAAATAACTTTGTAAAATTATTAAATGGCTGGTACAAAAATATATTGGGATGTGTGCATGGGAGGAAAGGTAACTTCTACTACATACTACTATATGACCAATAGGGTTCTCTTCCTTTCATATCAGAAAATATTTTAGTCTCATGGTGGTTCACCCTCCCCTACCTACAATGTTTTAAGCTATGGCATAAGCATAATGGACATGGACATAGGCTACACATTCAACATTAGATAGAATTTTGTTTGAAAGAAAGTTCACTGAAAACTTATCTATTATTCAAATAATACGCTCTACGCTATGCGGAATAAATTGAAGAGGTCGATGCAAAAAGTAGTAAAATTTTTAAAATTTGCTGCAAACTCCGTCAGCACCGAAGGTTCCACAAACATTCCAACCTTCCATTTTTCTAAAATCCTCAGATTACCTTCCTGAAATCTTGTAATCATTGGAAAATTAAAACATTACATTTGTTACCTTCCTCCAATATTCCAGAAACTAAAATAACATAATTTACCTTCCAAAAAGATAGCTGCAAGATTGCATCTCATAATTAAGTTTAAAAAAGAAAATGGCAAATGGAAAATGGTTAAAAAATTTGTAAATCATGATTTAAAAGTTAATATTATTATAAAATTTAAAATTTTATTTATTTAAAAATTTTGAGTTTAAATTAAGTTACGCGCCATCATTTCCGGTCTGTTTCCTGGGCCTAACATTGTTATCTTTCTGTAACATAACACACAACAGACATTTTAACCTTTCAAACAGCTTTCAGGAACGTAACGTAACAAGATCTAAAATGTTTCTAAAACTATGGAATATGTTGTTGTGTTTCAGGTCACTTCCTAGAAGGTTGGCCTGCTAATGGGGTACCTACCTACAACCTCTCAAAAAACACAACTAAACTAGCAGGGTGTTCATAAGACGAGAAAAAATATGCTCAAACAAAATTCTCATTTGGTTTGGACTTTTCGCTGTTTTCATGAAAATTTGCTGTCTGGAAATAATTACGACCGGGGCATTGCCCCTAGAGTAATTATTTCCTTTGACAGCAAATTTTCATGAAAACTGAAATTTTCCCGATAATTTGAAGAATCATGTGTAATTCGGAAGATTATTTCTTAATGATTTATAATATGTCAAACCAACTTTTATATTTTTTTTATCGCAAAATGATGTAAATTATTTTATTACTTATCTTAATATTTTTACAGGCATATTCTTTAATTTGATTTATTTAATTCCATTCTCAATTGCTAAACTAAAACCTTTTAAATTCCAAATTATGGTTCTGTCAATAGTTAATAATATTTAATTATTAATTAGTTTTAGGTATGAAATCTTGTTGTAAAAAAGAAATACTGAAAAACAAAATACTACAGCGATTCTCACTAGAATTTTCTATAGTAGAAAATTCTCGATATAACTGTAATATGATTGGACAGAAATAAATATATTGTTAAATGATTGGTTGATAAAAACGTTAAAAAAATAATATTTTGTAAAAAAATAGAGTTGATCGGTTTTAGCACAGAGCCCTTCAATTTGAGCTTTTGATAAACTCTTGATTTGTTAAGACAAGCTATTTACTTATTCTGATGGGCTTTTAAAGTATTCTCGCACACGATAAGAATTTAAAGTATGCTTATACATACAAATATTGTTTATGGTGTGTATTATGAGAATACTAGGAATACTAATATGGGATCTTCAAGATTTCAATTCATAGGTATATTTTTAAATTTAATACCTATCTTTTTTAAAAATTATTGAATTTTCTTGCCTTCTTTTATGGTAATATTATAAAAGATTACCTATAGATATTAGGGTTTAGCTTACTTTATAGCATATATAAAAATTTCAAATAACTAAAATGCTTGGGGTGCTATTTTATCTTTTTAACCTAAAAAAAGACCTGTAAAGTTACACAACAATCAGAAAAGAATTTGATGCTCCGCAAGGCCAAAACAAGCAAAAATCCTTCCATATTTTGTGAGGATTTTTGCTTATTGTGGCCTTGCGGAGAATCAAACTCTTCTCTGATTGTTGTGTAACTTTAAAAGTTTTTCTTTTAGATAAAAAAGAAAACAATGGCACCCCAAGCATTTTAGTTTTTCCAAATTTGTATATATGCTATATAAAGTAAGCTATACCCTAATAGATATGAACCAAATATTAAAAAAGCATTTGTTTATTGAATGTGACAACAAGAATAATATTCATGGATTTTTTATTTTTTATTTATTATTTAAAATACAAAGGTATTGAATTATAGTTCTCAGCATGAAACAAAGTCTCCGACGAAAGGGGGAGGAATCATTGGCGCTCTCTTCTTTCCGTCAAAAGCGTTATAAGTCGTGCGTGCCTACAACAGGCCACTCACTTGCACACGCATTACTAACATATTTGCCGTAGCCACAGACAATTTTCCCATTTCCTCGACGTTTCTGAACTTTTTTAGACCATGTAGACTATTTTCTGTCTGTAGGTCTGTCTTGTTCTTCTATTTTTTCACATTTTTCGACATTTCTAGACATTTTAAGACCTTTGGGACCAACTTGTTAAGGATTCCACGATAATCTACAAGTTGAGATTTCTTTTCCTGCCAAGAACAGCAAGACAAGACGCGTGACACTTCGTCGAGAGTCGAGACTGTTGATCAAGAATCGAGACTCAACGCTTGAATAAATCTTTGTACTTTTTATACACATTACACCTTTCTTAAAAATTTTATGTAAATTATCTACATTCAAGTTATAGAGTTAAAGAATCATTGTCAATAATTTGTCTGGGCTACTGTGGAGATTTTTCGACCCCTAATACGATCAACGAACCCTGCAGAATATCGTGAGTCTAGAAAATCAAGACTCTCGCTTAACGAGACAAGAAGTTAATCGTCAAAGACCTCGCACAATCAGATGTCGAACAATACTTGCCATTAAAAATGTGTCACTTTTTCTCCTTATAACAGTATAAGTACTATTCATCCAGTTTTCAGCATTGTAATAATTCTTTAATACGAATGAAACTTTATGCAGGAATTTAGGTAGGTACATAGCATAAATTTCTGATGTTAAAAAACGTAATAATAGACCTTTTAAGGCATACACAAAGGAGCCGTAAAAGTTACCCAATCCGAGGTGTTCCTTGAAAACCTTTTGCGCCAACACTTGACCTTTATAAAATGTAAATTACTTCAGTAACGTGGGTAAAGATTCACATTTAGATCGGTCCCAGATACTCGACAGTCCATTACGGTGAAACAAACCGAGCTGGCACTTTTAACAGAAATGAGTATTATGCCGACGAAACCGCAGCCAAAATTTTATTTTATATCGATTGAGATTAATAAAGTTTCAATCTATTTAATTCCACAAATGCTTCTGCATCCTCATTATCATCATTTGCCGAGGGCTCGGAAAATTTAAATTTAAAAAAATATATTATTACATAATAAACTAATAAAAAACAGCAAATCGGGTACTAATGGCTTTATTACTATATAAAAATTTAAACTATTGCCAACGGTTTCGTAACCGGTTAGTTACTCTCTCAAGGCTAAAAAGAACGAAAAAAACGAATTACAAAAAGGCTGAACAAAATAATTTTTTTTTAATTCAATTTTTCGACGCACCAATCTATATCTATACACGTAGAACTTAAGATGTGACCGTTTTTACAATTTTTAATGTTTTCAAATTATTTATTTATTGTTTAATGTGTAATTTAGTAGTTTAATTTTAACCTAGGTAAGTTTCCTCGTAGTTTTATTGTAAACCAAAAATTGAAGAAAAAATTATTTTGTTGGTTATATAACTTCAGCCTTTTTGTAATTCGTTTTTTTCGTTCTTTTTAGCCTTGAGAAAGTAACTAACCAGTTACGAAACCGTTGGCAATAGTTTAAATTTTTATATAGTAATAAAGCCATTAGTACCCGATTTGCTGTTTTTTATTAATATATTTCGTATGGCGTTTGAATTTTGAAGTAATAATAAACTAAAATTACCTTTATCCTTTAAGAGGAAAAGTGAAGCTTTTTGTTACTAGTCTGTAGAATTTACGGACGACTCGAAGCGGAGTCCGGAAACTACAGACTAGTAAAAAAAAACACTTTTCCTCTGAGTGAAACATACTATTTTTTCTTCAAGCATCCTATATATATTTGTTTAAATATTAATTTTTGCATTTAATTTATTCAGTAATAAAGTATGTTTTTTTTTTTTAAATAGGCCAATAAAACCCTTTCGAAATAAACTTAAACCTTCCTTAGCTCATTTTAAATTTTTTTCGTAGGCTAAATCGTACACTTTTCGCGATTTCGATGGTAACTTGTCTAATGTAGCATTTGCAATTTCGGAGAGATTTGTAGGTGTATAAACCATATATTCTTCTTCAATTATTTTTAATTAATTTCACACAAGGTTTTTGCACAGAATCTCAAGTCAACCACCTGTTTACATAATAAACAAACAAGTTTGAAGTATGGCTGTCTTCAAAGTCAAAGAGTGCTGCCGCCAGTGGTGGTTTTGCTAACTCACTTTTTTTTATGGCGTACAACAATGAAATCATTTTTTTACTGTAAGAAAATAGATCACTTCTAACTAGTATGTTCAGTTATGAAATATGAACATTTTAGTATGCTTGAAGGAATTTTATTAAAATAGGCCAATAAAACCCTTTCGAAATAAACTTAAACCTTCTTTAGCTCATTTTAAATTTTTTTCGTAGGCTAAATCGTACACTTTTCGCGATTTCGATGGTAACTTGTCTAATGTAGCATTTGCAATTTCGGAGAGATTTGTAGGTGTATAAACCATATATTCTTCTTCAATTATTTTTAATTAATTTCACACAAGGTTTTTGCACAGAATCTCGAGTCAACCACCTGTTTGGACTGGCTGTCCTCAAAGTCAAAGAGTGCTGCTGCCAGTGGTGGTTTTGCTAACTAACTTTTTTTTACGGCGTACAACAATGAACTCATTTTTTTACTGTAAAAAAATAGATCACTTCTAACTAGTGTGTTCAGTTCAAAAATATGAACATTTCAGTACGCTTGAAGAAAAAAGTATTTTTTCCTAAAAAAAATACGTCACTCGGACTTGTCGTTTAGCTTTATCAATTTTTAAAAAAAGTTTATCTCAAGATTAGTGCATCCTAGAACAAAAAACTTTTGATATTAAAATAAAGAGGACCAAATATCCAAATTTTTTTGTGTAATATATTTTTTTGTAAGACATATAGCTAATTCAAGGCACCGCCTTAACCGTTACACTGTAGGGTTTTAGATTTTTGTTTATGACTCGGTTAGTAAGGTTTTTTATGTAATATAATGGTGATTCAATCGAAAATCGGTTTACTCGAAATAATGGGGCACAAATGTGTGAAGTATTAAAAAAAAATAAAATTACGTAAATTAAAAAGAAAGTGCCAGATAGATTTTTTTAATTTTCACCCAAAATGTTCTCAGGGGCATGCCTAACCGACGATAAAGAACAATTTTGGTTTTTCGAAAAAAACATTAAAAATCTAAAAACGTATACATGTAACGTTTAGGAGATATTTTAAAAATACGTTGAAAAAATGACAGTTCCAAATCGAGTTCAACGTCGCAAAATTGTTTTTTTTTTTAATTTGCGGCCATTAACCCTACCCAATAAACTTTCTTGACCTGAAGACTGGTCTACAACTGGAAATACGCCGGCTACTGCTCGTTAGTATCAGTTAGTTAGTTGATATCCATTGACCGCGACCGTATATCCGTAGACTTTATTTGAGGGTCAATTTAAATGATTAATGCGTCTGCATCAATGTAAATTACAGTAATCGAGACCAATAAGTTTAAAGATATCTATTAAATGGTACTAATGTATAGCACCTGCTACCACTTGTAACTTTAATTAAAGAGATTTTAAATTACAATTGTTTAAATTAAACAGCTCTTTATAAAAATGTTAGCTAAGGTAATCCTTTAATTGGAAAATGGTAATACTCTCACAGATTTACACTAACTTAGAGCATACCTAAGTTAGTGTAAAGGTGTGAGAGTGTTACCATTTTCCAATTAAAGGATTACCCGTAGTCATGGGAAGCAATGGAAGGGAATTAACTTTTTGTCACTTGATTTTAAGGTTTACTTGGTAGAACTTATTTTTATACCGGGTAGCTATCAAAAATTTTATAGGTAATCTGCGGTGAGTGCACCGAAGAAGTTACTTACCGCGTTCTTTTCAAGTAAAAGTTTGGCATGGATTTAAATTTTTTAATAAACGAAATAATACCTAAAATAACTATATTTAAGATTTTTAGGTATTTAAAAAATCTGTTAATTTCTGGTAAGTAGCCAGATTTAAAATAAAATTTAATTGAACGTATTATTCTTTTGTGCGTGCAAGTGAATATATATTTTTTGTGTCATCTGAAAAGTTTTTTCTTTTACCTTCAAATCAACCGGTTCAATTTTTTCCTGGAAATATTAGCTTAGAAGATTGGTGTAAGTAAATTTTTATTTTAATAAATAAATAAATAATAACATAAAATATTTTTTATGATTTTCTGTAACAATATAAATTTTTGATACCTTATAATATAATAATAAGAATACATCTTACTAATCTGCTTATGCCGAATGAAAATGATTACATAGTTAAATTATTTTTTTAGGATATTACAAATTTGCAAAACATGGATAATTCTCCAGATTCTGCGGAAGCGCGAAATGAGGTATGGAACTTTATAAGAAATATAGTCGCACATTTTTTTTGAATAATTATTCATTAATGAGAATACTTAAAAAAATTAAAAAAAGTCAAGTTTTATTTTTTATTTTTTTGAAAATCTTGAAAAAAAAATATTTTTTTAAATATTTTCGTTTTCCAAAATTGTTTTTTTAATAAACCTAAACCTACTCCGTCCAGTTATGCAAGATAGCCCGTTTTACACCACACAGCGCATAAATAGAATAATTATGCATAAATCGTGGTGTATCAAAAATTTAACAGATGTCTATACTGTTTTCCTGGAAAGGGCCTATCCAAAGACTCGCATAACAAGCATAGCACATAAGAATGCGATGCCAGGATATTGGCTTGATGTGTCGTCATGTATCTTGTAATGGTTGTTATGCGAGCCACTGGATAGGCCTTAAGTTGTAATTGTAACCTAAAAATTTGACGTTTGTGTTCAATATAATTTACATTTCGATACCCCCAAGCAACAAAGCCGTAACTCATATATTGTCATTTTTCACGACAGATAAATTTCTAAAATATATTTTTTTGTTATTTAAGGGTGGGAAATGATTAAAGTGGAAAAGGAAGGCATGTGATACATCATTTGAAAGATTATAAAATTCTCTATTAAACTGTATAAGTATTTATTGTTTGTTTCTGATAATATTCAAGTTTAGAATATCTTGCTTTAGTATTTTTAGGTAAACTTTTGGTTAAAATGGCCTGTGGAGCAATCTGAGTAGTACCACCATGTGTGTCTTTTTTCAAGGGATTTACTTATGAGAATAACTAAAAATAGGTCCAACTTGAGTTACATCCTTGTTGCATGGGAGTGTCGATTTGTACAATATGTAGAATATTCTAATTTAGTGTGAGTGTATGAAGAATAAACCAAAAAACTACCTTTTTCAATACCATACAAAATAACATTAAGTATAAGCATTTTTGTATGTAACTTTCTCTTCTTTAATTAGCTTTAACGATCCTCAATCATTGTCATAGACAAAAAATGTCACAATATTTTATATGTTAAAAGATACGAGTTTTTTACCAATGATGTAGCTTAAAAATCGCAGGGATTTTAAACTACTATCTTGCATAATTGGACGAACTATACTCATTTAGTCTAAATGATACAGAAATCTCATTTGTATTTACAGTTTGCCATTATCCAGAGAACCGTACAGAAATTAGAATTGATGTTACTCTAAAATAACTATTTAAATAAAGGGATCACTGTAGTTTAAGTGCTTATATCGTTACATTAATAGGAGAGTTAGCATATTCATGAACTTTCTGGCCTAGAATGAAATTAGTGGTGATTATTGGAACTCCCTTGATGCTAAAAAGGTTTAACCCAATAAAAGATCCGTGTTATGCACAGAAACATTGCTAATATAAAAAGGCTTTTATCCATTAAATTACTATGGTTCGGGAGTGCTCTAAAAAATTCTAGTTTTTCTAGGGGCCATTTTTTCATTTATTTTTATTTTTTAGAAAATTATTTAAAATCATCGAGAAAATAGTATATTCTATAACTAGTATGGAATAGACAATATTTCGCGCGAGCGGAAAGTTTGTCATACGAGCTGGCAGGCGAGTATGACGGTCCCGCGAGCGCGGAATGACTATTCCATACGTGTTGTAGACTATACTTTTTCTCCAACTGCAAAATTTGAAACACTGTATGGCTTTAAACTGCGGACAAGGTTAAAAACAATGTTTTTTGTAACTCGACATTGTAAATGCAACAAAACACATATTTTTTAAATAATGTTATTTAATAATATTATCAAATCAGTACTTAAAAAAGATTTTTATTTAATTTTAGCACATATTTACAAATTATAATGCATAAATTGAAGGTTATGTCAGATTGTTGTGACATATATCAGGTTTAAATATTTAACAATAGATGGAGCAGTTTTAATTTTTTGAACTAAATTGATAAACAACTGGTCAAATATTAAGAAAAACTAATAAACATTATGTAATTTTAACTCAAAACTTTAAATTGCATTAAATTATTCAATATTTCATCGTAAAATTATATATTTTTACTAATTTTGCTACAGTTTTCTTTACTTTTATAAACAAGAGATGGCACTACATGTGCTCATTCTAACACTTGATACGAAATATTTATACCGTATCTAGAGCTAGAATGGATTCATTCTGTATTTGAAAAGTGTGTGTATTTGCTTACATTCTAAAGCAGTCGTAGAAAAAAAAGTATTTTAATCACAACAAAGTAGGTATAACATAAAAAAAAGGACAAGAATACTTAATCTCAACCAATTTGTCAGTCCTAAGACTAGTCTGAGGCAGCTCCCTATCCCACCCTCTCCTTAGCCAATTCTCCATTTTCCAGAACTTTCTGCACGCTGCATCTTTTATTCTTTGTGAGCAGTATTCTAGGCCTGCCTACCGTTTTTCTTAGTCCCAGATCACTCTCCAGAATATCTTCAAGTAAACTTTCATATCTTAAGGTTAGTTTACCTAAGCGCCAATTTTTCAAAAAATTTGGTTTTTATTGCAGACCGTAGGATATTAAAATCTGTACCATGGACTATCAATAGTCTATATTTTAAAAAATTGGCGCTTAGTTCACTTTGGCTTTAGACCGACCATATACTATAATAAATGAAAATATAAACACACGTAGTAAGTAGATTAATGTTAAACACACAATATATTTTATATTCCGATTTTTTTTGGTGATAGACGTCTGCATAATTTATGTGTTGCGCCATACGGGTTTCGAACTTGTAATAAAACGTATTTTAATTTAATAAAGCACAGTTATAAAATATTTTTATTTATGATTATGCGAAGTTATAAAATTATTTTAAAACCATGTATATTTAGGATTTAATCATAACAAATTTATATCAATTTTATTTTATGTATTTAAATTTCTAGACTATTAAATGTTTGCTGCTTTAATAAAAAAATATTTTTATTTTAAATTCTTTGTTTTTAAATTTATTGCTTTTAAAATATATTTTCAACTAAAAACACATGTTTGTAACTGTTGACAAATTTCTGGTAAGTATAGAATATTGATTTATTATGAAATTAAATAAATATGTACGATCACTAGAAAAATATCCCATAAATACTTAAATATTTTCCAAACTTTTAAAGAAATTGAAATGTAAAATATTTTAGAAACAGTCAAAGAAAAAAAAAATATTATTTTTAACTGAAGCATGCTGCGACCTGGATATAAAGTTTTAAGGTTGATTTACACATCATCCATTTGTCTTATAGTATATTCAACTTCAAGATGTAGTAGAAATAAACAAAAGAATCGCGCCGACGGCAGCTGGCGCGTCGTTTCATTGGTTAAAACACTCAAATGTTGCTAGAGTAGGGATGTAGAAAATTAATCAGGTCAGTACTTGAGCACTTGCGATGAAGCGTACAATGCATTGCAATGGACCGTTATATAGAAATATATTGTTTTGAGTCCTACCCTGTCACTAAATGCGTGCGTTTGTTTACGTTTACTGCATCTTAAAGTTGAATATACTATAATTGGAATTAGTTTGAATGGAGATTAGTGGGGGAGTGAGTCCTAGCTCACTGATGCTGGAGTTGCATCTGTCTGAATTGGTGAAGGGGGGGGGGAGTGATACTAGATCACTGATGCTCTATGTAGTTGCATCCGTCATAAATTAGTGGACAACATTACTGGTTGAGTAAATTTTTATTTTTTTTTTGTAAGTGTAAGGAATTTTGTGAACTTAATCTAGGAAGTATGAGTGAGGGGGGCTGTGTGGTCGAGGTTGTTTTTATAAAAGATTTGCTATAACGGATGATTTCCGTTTTGGGAGGGGCACGTTGAGATATATGTGTATTTGGGTGCTTCTTATGAACCAGGAAGCATATTCTGAGTACCTTGTTTTTTCTCTCTATATTTATTTGGTCTTACTATTCCGAATAATTAACCGGGGTTTCTCTATATTGCGCACTGATAAATTACTACTGTAGTAATGTAAAAAGTTATCATTAAAAACATACAAAAAAATTATCTTCAAACGTCCATTATTATTCACTTCAAATTCAACAGTTCACACGATTAATAACAATATCTATGGTTGACTTTCTTCTTCTTCTTCTTCTTCTTCTTCTTCCTATTATTGGCATCGGCTAATGTTTAGCCATATCTGCCAGTGGTTCATTTATTAATATTATTCGTTTCTTCTCTCTTCTTGGTATCCGGGGGGGGTTTTTCGTTGGTGGGGCTTTTTCTTTTTTACTTCCTTTTTTTCTTGTCCAATGAACCTTGAGGGTATTAAGAATTGTTTATAAAAATTTGGTATATTTTCTAACTACTGCAAGCATAGGGAAAGGCTAAAGCGAAAGGTTGACTGAATCCAGAAATTGAACTACAGCTACTACTACGGCATGCGAAGGGTGTGAAAGTATGTATGAGATGTTAATCGGAGCATCTATTTTACTTGAAAGAGTTGTGTACAGTCTATTGCTCTTGTCTGTATGCTGTGGGCATTCAAAAATTATGTGGTTTATGTCTTGAATGGGTGCTCCACATCCGCACGAAGCGGAGGTCACGACTCCTATTCTATGGAGGTGTGATTTCGTCAAACAGTGGCCGCTTCTAAGTCTTAGAAAGGAGGTTATGAATCTCCTGTCAATCCTTAAGGATTGAAACCAGGGCTTAGTCAGGTCACTCGTATGGGTATGGTAGAATCTTCCTTTAGGTATATTTTTCCATGTGTTTCTCCATTTTCTGTAAAGTTCGGTCTTCATAACCTTTACGAATTCTTCCCAATTGGTTTTGATTTGTACTGGGTTGTTAAGAGTTGTGCCTACTGGTTGACTTTAACTTGCACTTAAAACATTAATAAAAATATTATCTAGGCACATCATAGAAGATTGCAAACCAAAAATACACGAGGCACATCATAAAAGATGGCTTAGCACATTCCTGATGCTTGATCGCCTAGTACTTGAATGGAATACCTTGTTTTGAAAGGGCTGAAGTCTGCTTGTAGAGGGGAAGTTTGTTTTTTATGAATACCTATTAGTAATATTTAGTAATAAAGTAATAAGTAAAGTATTAGGGGTTAGAGTTTGGAGAGACGGTCATTGGCTGTTTGGAGGGTATTTTTGATGTGCTGATCCCACGTAAGGTTGTTGGATATGGTAATGCCTAGGTACTTAACATGGTTAGTTGATAAACCCAATCATTAACACTAAACTCACTAAGAATTTAACCAATAAAATAAAACGTGTCACATAATTTTGACATTTTTTGGTCAAATTCTTAGTTAGTTTAAGGCCCCTTTTCAATTGCAATTTGTACGCAATTTTGGTGCTATGCAAGTTTGCTGCCAGATATAGCATGAGGACAATTGCACATTCATTTGCCTTTTCACGGAGCAAGTCGTACGCAAGTTTGACGCTATATATTGCAAGTTAAACAGTGCTGCCAACCAGACAATTTAAAGGTGTTTCTGCGTTTGTTGACAAAAACATAACCTAGCATTTTTTTTTAAGGGAGTTTTTTAGTTAGACAGACCGGCCTATTAATAATAATAATTATTATTAACATTTGCATTTGCTACTATATTAGTAAAAAGAAATCGATTTGGTAACTTTTTTCCAGGTTGGTACCACGAAAATAACTATAAATCTTGCGTGAAAATCGTCGAAAAATAGAAATTGTTCTAATAATTTGACGGCTCGAAAATAGCATCAAAGTTGCCTGAAGGCATGCGCAGTGACTGAATCATTCTTGCAACAAAATTGCATAGCACCAAACTTGCGTACAAATTGCGCCTTTAGAGTTAATCATCCATTAGTAGTACCATACAACCTATAACTCTTATTTGACTATTTGGGGCAACCAGAAATATGGCCAGGGCAACAAGTTTTGTTTCTAGTAACCACAACAAGTTGTGTTGTTGACCTTACCAGATTTCTGGCTGAGCAATCAGAAAAATAGTGTTTAACTGTTGATCATTTTTTTAGTGTATACTTATATTTTAAAAATATTTTAATAAAAGTAAAAATTTATACAATTTTATTTTCAGATATACAATTTACGTTATGCACCATCGTGTATTTTCACAAGCATGAATAATTTTTTATGCTGAATTTTGTATAATCTATATATTTTTATCACGTAGTAAATTAAAATGTGTGGGCACATTGTCTGCGTGTGTGGGTAATTAATTTTATGTCGTTCTAAAAATTTTCCTGTGACATCCACTTATAAATATATACACATTTCATACAGAGTGATCCATAATAGGACATTAAAAAAAAACAGGAATTTTTAAAAATTTAAGTCCCACCCCAGATGTTATGTAAAACGATATGTTTTTTCACAATTGCGGAAGGGGGTGGATTTTCAGTAAATCTTGTCTATCGAAACGCCCTTATCCATCAGTTTAAAGAAAATTGTTAAAAAACATGAGAAAAAATCACACTTTGGTCCTAAAATAGCTTATAATAATTATTTGTAAAAGCAACTATAGTCCGTCCAATTATGCAAGATAGTAGTTTAAAATTCCCGTGATTTTTAAGCTACATCATTAGTTAAAAACTCGTACCTTTTAACATATAAAATATTGTGACATTTTTTGTCTATGACAATGATTGATGGTCGTTAAAGCTAATAAAAGAAGAGAAAGTTACATAAAAAAATGGTTATATTTAATGTTATTTTGTATGGTATTGAAAAAGGTACTTTTTTGGTTTATTCTTCATACACTCACTAAATTAGCATATTCTACATATTGTACAAACGTAAATTATATTGAACACAAGGAAAACGTCAAATTTTTGGTTACAATTACAACTTAATGCCTATCCAGAGACTCGCATAATAACCATTACAAGATACATGACGACACATCAAGCCAATCCTGGCATCGCAGTCTTATGTACTATACTTGTTATGCGAGTCTTTGGATAGGTCCTTTCTAGGAAAACAGTACCGACATCTGTTAAATTTTTGATACACTACGATTTATGCATAATTATGCTATTTATGCGCTCTGTGGTGTAAAACGGGCTGCATCCCTTACTATATCCTGCATAACTGGACGGAGTGTACAACCCTTTAAGTACTCGATTAAATAACTGTTTTATTCATAGTTTCTAGTTCTAAGAACATTTATGAGAAGAATTTTCTTATTTGTTATATGTTAGATTATAAAATTTAAGGTAAGGTAAAATACTCATTTGCAGACACCGACTCTGTTAGACATTTTACAGAAAAATTCTAATAATAAAGTTTCAAATTTATCACTATTAAATAATAAATTGTGATTTTGGAAGCTTCTCAAAAAAAATGTGCGTCAAAGGTCTAAGAGTTGACCAGATAAAAATTAATCTTCAGTAGCGAGTCAAAAGTTGAGTTAGTGTTTTTGTCGTTACAGGTAAATCTAATAAATCCGTTAGTTTTTATTTTAGTTTAATTAAATTCGTATCAGCTTTTCCTAGATTTTTGTTGTATCCTGTCATATAATTTGTACGTTGAATAATAAATTACTAAAATATTTTTTTTTATTTACAGAAACTGAATTCTTAGAAATCACTTACAGACACTATTTTCAGTAACTGAGTTTTTGATACTTTTCACATATTTAATATTTTTTCTATTTTGCGAGACTTATAAGCTCATAATTCTTATAGGCCCATAAGAGGTCTCTACTTTTTTTTCTGTTGGGTTGGCAATGTCGATTTAAAGTTTATTTTTTTACAAAATTTTGTGTTTGGGTTATTTTTTACCGTGTTAAAATTGGGAACTGGTTAATTGCTTCGCGTCATCAAAAAAACTTCATACTCGTGCACTAAGGACTAAAGTCGCTTACTCGTTACGAAAACTACTAATTAAGTCGTCGGTCTGAGGAACCGACGTTACCTTTCTAGTGTTAAACATTTTCTATATCCCTTAACTTGGTAAACCGTTTCCGAATCACCATGTATCTCATAAACTTTAATTTAAATTCAGTTTTTTATAGCCTAGCGTTGTGATATTAAAGCAATTAAAAAGTTTTTATCGATTTTTTCCACAAATTCCATAAATATTCAATATAAAAATGTCGCTATCTTTTTAAGTGTCTGCATAACATTTACCTCATTATATAAACCTTCAGCCTTTCGTTATAAATGACAGGCTGATAAGAAATTA
Source organism: Brachypterus glaber (assembly GCA_958510825.1). Taxonomy (NCBI): domain Eukaryota; kingdom Metazoa; phylum Arthropoda; class Insecta; order Coleoptera; family Kateretidae; genus Brachypterus; species Brachypterus glaber. The sequence goes on along the minus strand of OY294044.1, from coordinate 12,154,400 downwards.
ATTTTAAATTATACTCATCAGCTTATAAGTTACACTAGCGATGAACATTTTTAACAAGTTATTTTTTCCTGGCTCAATTTTTAAAGTACAGGGTGATTGAAACTTGAGTATCTCAGTAAAGGTAGGAGCATTTTTAAAAAATCTTTTTTTATTTTAAAACTCGTTGCTTACTCTTAAAATGGGGATACAGCAAGAGCATCGTTTTATTTTAAACAATGTATAGCGATACCAACTTAATTTGTTATTTCAGAAACAGTAAAATTTTAGTATTTTAATTTTAGAATAAAGTTAATCCAAACGTAAGTTAGTGATTAAAATCTGCCAATTATTTTTTTTTTCATTTTTTAATAAAATGCACTTTTTTTAGTAATTTCATCATCTGAATACTAAATTTGTTAACTCAAGAGAATAAGGTTGCCACATTAACCCTACTACTAGGTTGTTTAGATTGGTACCGTCAACGGGGGTGAAACCGGTCAAAATTTGCTGTTTTTTGTTTTTTTTTTCGGTTTTCTTAGAAAAATAAAAATCCAAAAAAAATATATGTTAAAGCTTGAAGTTTTGAGCATTTATAACTGCCAACACTGTCAAAATGACCTCTGTAGTTTTTTTATATATATTTTTAAAGGTTGATCGGTTTCACCTATTTTATTTTACGTTATTATAAAAAAAAGTGATTTTTTTAATTTTTTGTCTTAAAAAACATTTTTTTAAAGCTTTTTTTAACAACTTCTCGTTTTTTGAAAAAATTATTTTTTTCGGAAAAAAAAAGAAATTGACAATTTTTTTTGAAAAAAGTTTTTTTTTAAGAATGGAATATACCAATCCACTGTGAATTGGATATAATGGAATGCGTAGCTTTCACGGCTCATTTTTAGTTATGGATATGGTACCTGTTATTGTTAACCAATAGTTAAGTAATAGCAACGAAGGTTTTTTGCCTCAGAAAATCCAAAAGTCTTGAAAATTGTTGTAGATATAGTCTAGACCTTCCTGATGAAGGTACCAAAAGTCCTCATCAATTGAAGTTGAGCTCGCGCCTCCATTTTGATTTTAAGGTACAATTTGCAGTTTTTTGCAAATAATTTCTAAACAGTCAATTTAAAAAAAATAACTTATTAGAAAAAAGAAAGCTTATAAAATTTTCTACAAAATATTTGGTTAAAACTTTTTTCTAACATACTTAGTTTTTGAGAAAATGGTCAAAACTTGTGCAAATATCAAGATTTTAAGGAAAACTTTTGG